>CM068832.1:10596118-10828618 GCA_028554795.2 Sinohyriopsis cumingii | reverse complement strand
TGTTATATAAAACATGCTTTATTCTAATATTGTTAAGCATCTCCATTGTGCTCCGGCTGAATCAAAACTATACCATCATTATATAATGACAAAAAATGCACTTACCAGCCAGAAGGAATCATTTATCCGTCAGCACATCAATCCGTAAGCAAATTCACTTTAACGCTAGACATATTTCCAGGACGAAAAGATAAATGTTCAAAGAATCGGTGAACTTGAATGTTTAGCACATGATTATCCGCTAGAGTCCGTTTTTGGAGGGTATATTATACACCGGGGTAACTTTACAATCAATATTAAGGACAACACAAGTATGTCGCAAACAGTTTCACCTCCTCCAAAGAAAAGAATAGTTATATACGATAGTGACACAGATCTCTAATTACCCATGAGTAAAAAAAGCAAGATGTTACTCTTCGTTACAGCTTGTACTAAGTATAAATACAGTAGAGCTGAGTAGCCAATATCGTTTAATTATTTACAATATAACTTTACAAAATTGGACCTAATTACAATAAAACAGTTTCTTGTAATAAGTATGAATTATTTATTGTCAATTTCATATAACATCCATATATTAAATGTGATAATACCTCATTACTATGCGACGTTTTATGCTGTTATTTTTCTTTGCTCACGCGTATAAACTGTGTACCTCGGACGTAACGGTCACACCACAGCCCTAATTAACATATTTATCGTCATGCGCCGCGTGTAAACATTGGGCGAGGACACTAGTGAAGAATTTGTTTTGCTTTAAAGGAACATTTTAGGTGAGAAAAATAATCTACGTTGGGTTCGGACCGAGAGAAGGAAATCCCAGTCGTTCGTTGGATTACATTATATGTCTTCTCATGAAAACAAGCCTCGTGGGGAGAAAAATAATATAACCCCTTGACTGGGATTTCCTTGTTTCGGTCCAAACCCCAACATATATATATATATATATATATATATATATATATATATATATATATATATATATATATATATATATATATAAATCACTGTTCTGACTTATACAGTATGTGATATATCAATTGTACAATAAAAAAGCACCAATGGACCCAACTCGTAACCTCTCAGTGGTTGTTTCCGTCCCGAATGGTTAGCTGTTCTTCACGATATTCCAGCCTATGCTGATATTTTTGTTTTAATTTTTCAGAGTGATTGTACTACATTACTTTCATGTGATCTATTTGAATGTCTGGGGTAGAACGGGATGTTTGAGCAACATAATCTTTCATTTCCATATATTAGAAATATTTACAATCCCAAACCATAACTTCTCAATACCCTAATCGAGCAATATTACATTAATTGAAAACACAGTGACTAACATAACATTAACATAAACTCTACAAAATAATAATATAGGTAAACTTTCTAAAAATAAACTGCTGAGGTATGTCCCTTAAGTAGAGAACGATGATGATGACCGCCATCAATACCCGGCTCACATGGGAGTCTCATGAAACACGCACACAGCAACAACATGGCCCAAAGCAAAACAACTGTGAGTTCAAACGACACGTTTCATACAGACACGCTGTCCCAAAAAACAACGTGTTTTCTTTTTATCTCTTACAGTGATCTTAAAAAACATTCAAAGTGTATTTCCAGTTATGTATCCTGCAATGTGCCAATGCTCGGGTCACAAATGTTTTAATCATATTTAGCGCAAACTGTTCGAAATATTAACACATTGCCCTAGCAATTGTCAGAAATAACTGCATTATTTTTTAAATGATAACGGGTCGGGATCGGCTTTTGTGTTTCCGTCTCGGCTAGCTCTAGTCATACGAAACCAAAGAACCATATATCTCTTTTTTTCATATACTATAAAATACAAAATAAACACAATAGCGAATATGATCCAAAGATAACTACTCTTAACAAATGCACAAATGGAACAGTTTCACGAATGCAAATATGCACAAAAAAAGTCATTGCATAAAATAACAAACTTATATCGGTCCATGTCAGGGACCAATATATAATGTCCACAACAAACGAAAAAATCAGCCATAAGATGTAACGCCTTAGGATAAAAGTCAGTCCAATTTTTAAATACAAGGTTCAGGCTCGGGAACGGAACGAAAGGTAAATTGGCATCGATAATCTAAACAAATACATCCATAACAAAAATATAGAGGAAAAATAATCAAAACACCTAAATAAGACTTCCATGATGAAAATAAATTTTGATATTAACAATTTAATTTAAATGCGCACAAATACAGTTGGACGTGGATAGGTGGATGGGTGGTGGTCAGATACAAACACCAGGCCCAACAGTCATAACACTAACCTCTTAATGCTGAGCGCAAAACGAGGCGGCTGTTACTACTATGTAAGTCTTTGTTATGACTCGGCCAGGGATCGAACCCACAACCTTCCTCTTCCGAGGCGGACGCTCTAGGTCACCGGAGCAGTCTGTCCTGGATTGAATTAAACGAATCTGGTTCATACGGCTGTCCGTTTGTTTTCTTACCGTGATGAAGAATGAATGCGGCGTCCCAATGAGTTCATACCATGCATTTCATAAGTCTCTATATCTTCAGTTGGCAGCGTTTCTACAAACCATCTTTTGCATAAACGAAAAGCACAAGCTGTTTTCATTGAGTATTGTTTGGCACGTAGTCCTCAAAGTTCGTATTTTTCCTACATAGCACATGTACCATATCGTCTCTACTGTATCCAGCGGAGACGGTGTTCCTGATGGGCGATAGTCTAAGGTGAATGCCTTAGGTGATCGCTCATACGTCTCAACCTGGATATGCAGTAAAGCTTGGCAGTAGCTCACCGTGGGCCGATGGCTCATCCAGGGATTTTCCCACGTTCTTCCTTCAACAAATACACTGGCCGCCTTGTACAGCTTGTATTGTGCTGAACAATGGCGTTTAACCGCAACAACAGAAAAAGACAAACACCCCGACAGAGACGATTTTCAATAGAAGAAACTCATAAAATATCAAAACTGATAAGACCTCAGAATTAACCTTCCTCATGTTCAATGTAGATATTAACCATCCAATATAAATATATCCAAAATTGCCTATGCACTTGAGTTAGTTTCAGAAACTATACAGTTTATAATTAATTATAATAGCCAGTCACATCGTGTGATAGGTTATACGTGTGTGTGTGTGTGTGTGTGTGTGTGTGTGTGTGTGTGTGTGCGTGTGTGATTTCGGTTGTTAACGTAGCTTTAACAATTGTTCAGTCATGCAGCTACAATATCTGCAGAACGGCAGTTTATGGTGAACTCTAACATTGGCGCATCATGCCGCAGACGTGTAGCATGATGTCCCACCAAGTCACATTATCCTAACTGTCACAGAATAAGGCAAGAAATAGCTTGTTTTCGCCTTAGAACGATTTGCTCATTTTTTGCGTACATGCGTACAACGTTACCTCGGGTGGATAAATGTTTTAGCTAAGTTACTGAGCTAGCATCTATCTTGTCCTAGATCGCTTGCGGTGACCGACACAAAAAGCACGATATGCACGGGTATTTTATACTTGCTAATACTAATTTTCCCGTAGATTTAAGGCAAATTTCTTGTCTAATTGACATACTGGATATGTGATTTTTTCAAGGAGTGTACGTTCTCCATTTTGTTCTACAGCCATAGGGATATTTGGTACATTTTTATTTTATTAAACATGTGAAGATATTCAGTTTTTAAGGTCGTAGCGGGAAATATTGCCTTTACCACTATGCAGATTTGAAACGTGGTGAACTATTGAACTGTTACAAGACGCTATTAAGAGTTTAATTCAGTAGCATGTGTTTATAGATGTTAATTCCGTACCTGTTAGTATGACCAGGTTGGTTTTATTTTAGCTGTCTGTGTGTGTTCGGATTGATCAGCCTGCTGGTCAAGCTGTCTGTATGTATGTTTGGAGATGGAAGCAGGTGCGACCATCAAGGCCATACATGGACGGAAGTGTTGTTTTGTAAATTTGTGCACATAGTGGATCAATAAAGGGGGTCCAATACAAGTGTGGGCCAACCCAAGAATTCAGGAGAACTGTGTGGTTGGACAATGGACATATGAACCAGGTCAAACTGTTTCGTTTGCAAGTTTATACAAGTATTTATATTAGTCATAAGTGGTCATGAATCGTGTGGAATGTAAATATGACTGAGTCACGAGTCATGTTTGGTACAATTGTTGATTACAATTGATCATGTTTCTTTCAACTGAGTAAATAGAACATTCGGTGTTTCGATCGAGTCACCTTCATTGTATGTGATTATATGACTCTTGCTTTCATTACATGAGATTATATTAATCATACTTTCTTTATATGAGATTGTATGAATCTTGTCTTCGTTAAATGAAAATATATGAATGACAATTTTGTTTTCCCATTTGTGAATGTTTGCGTAAGTAAAGTAATTGAACTAGTCGTGTGTTTAGTGCTTGAAAGAATCACACTGTAAGTGTAGATGATATACATACTTGTATTAATTCATTTCATAAACTTCTATCTTTCATCACTTTGTGTTGTGTTGTCCTTTAACCAAAACATCCATATCAGGTCAAATCTTACACATACACCGGACCGACCAGTCCTGACATTAACTCTTAATGCTGAGCGCCTAGTGAGGATGCGGTTGGCACCATTATTTTAAGTCTTTCATACGACTCGCATGGAGATGGAGTATGATATATTAGTGAAACATATGTCAAATAATACAAGTTTAAGCAAAGACATTGCGTAAAATTAAATCATTATTGCGTCAAATGATAAACCTATTGCTTAAATGTAACATTTCAAAAGGTACAGATCTTTATACGCCAATGATATATATATATATATGTGTGTGTGTGTGTGTGTGTGTGTGTGTTATTTGGATTTTTAGCGTAGCTTTAACAATGTAGTCATATCGCTACAATGTCTGCAGTGTGGCAGTTTATAATAATATATAACACTGGTGTATCATGCGGACGACATTTAACGTGATCTCGCTTCCAGTCACATTATCCTGACACCAGGCAGACCAGTCCGAACACCAGCCTCATAATGCTGAGCGCCTAGCGATGAATCTCTTAAACCATTTGTACAAGTATTTGGTATGACTCGACTGGGGTTCGAACCCATTACCTACCGCCTCCGAAGAGGACGTTCTAACCACTATGCCACGAGAGCGTTAATGATGTTAGAAGAAGAAAAAAAGTATAAAAAAAGAAATTGGCAGACATTGAGATAGAAAGGGGAAAATAGTTACTTGAAAATGCCACGAGCACCAGACAGATGAATGTAAATGTGCCTTCCCATGTCTGCATCATCTTATTCGTCCCTCACTGAAACGATATGTAAAGATAGTATTAAGTTTTTGTAAGTGATAAATAGATGATATGAAAAAATACGAAAATAATATATACAAAGTGAAGGTGAAAACATGAATTGCGTGTGTAACGAAAGCGTCGAGTTAGAATAAAGCGCCACATGAACAGTGTGTTATTCCATTTCGCCTGCATTTGGAAATGCCTCTATAGCTTCAGTAAAAACAAAATATACTTGAAATTTGTTTTAGATATCTTTTGTATTTAACAGTTATGCTAAAGCAAACATTTGTGTATAGTGGACTGGTATTTTATATTCTTCAAATCAATCCGTTCTGTTTTAATTCAACGCTCAAAATGCACACGTATCAGATTTTCAAGAAGCTGACGTTATACCCAACCTTTAAATATTTTTGGGAAAAAGTGTACACATTTAGAGTACGCCTCGTAGGTAATGCCGTGATTAAAAATTAATTATGTTTTTTATATATCTAGCAGAAGGACGTTAGAATATAACTGATGCAATTAATTTTGTCATTAAATTAAAGTCAAGCCAGGTGCAGCAAGATCATACATAGGAACCACAGCTTTCGGCATATACAAGTTTGGCCTGTATAAACCTACAACCAGCTGAGAAACTACTATGTTCTAATCCCATAGCCAATAGTGTAATGTCTAATGCAAATTGTAATCACAGAGGAATATTTGGTGTGGGGCATCTTGTATGAAGAAAGAGAAATCACGCACCTATGTACCTGCTCAGCTATGGATCAGTGGATGTGTGCGAGTCTGAGACAAGGATTTTTAACGTAGCTTTAAAAATTGTGCAGTCACATCGCAGTAGGGCATCGTGCCGCAGAAATGTAGCAAGATGTCCCACCCAGTACTTTATCCTGGCACCGGGCCGACCAGTCCCATCACTAACCTCATAATGATGAGCACCTAGCGAGGCAGTTGGTGGAACCAATTTTACAAGTCATTGGTATGACCTAACCAGGTTTCTAACCCACTACCTCCCGCATCCGACCAGCAGGTGACCGGAGTGGTAGGATCGATGAATAGATGTGCTAGTGTCTTATACCATTCCGGGTTCTTTATTTTAATTTACCTACGTAACGCTTACCAGTATAATGTGACTTCCTATCAACATAGACCACGTTTGTTATTCATGTGAGTTCTCTTTCTAATATTTACGTTCCTCTTTTCTGCACGACAACAATCGAGCCATAACAATTCAAGGATTTGTTTTGTAACCATTACTCCAATAACGTATTTTAAGGCAAACTCTGTAAGCGTTTTGCCAAGACATTATATTCTAACTATACCGTATTTAAAGCACTCAGATATAAAAAGCGCGCTTCACCTTAAAACGACATACAGTGATCATCTCAATGAAGTTTCAAACAATAAAATGAAATGCATAACAAATCCATCAGAAACGAAGATATAAATCACTTGTTATATGTTGTTCCAAAATAGTTTAAAATAACCTCCTCCTCCTCCTCTTGATCGTTTCAAAATATTTAAAATCCCCTCGTCCCCCACCTGATTGTTGCAGACAGTTTAAACATAGTGCTACTCAATGACTTGAAACTAAATTATAGAAGGGAGTGCGTGGGTGGGTGTGGGTGTGCTTGGATTTTAAACATAGTTTTAAACTTTTTAATAGTATCGCTACGATGTCTGCAGTGCAGCAGTTTAGGGCTCGCGGTACTAATTTAACTCCAAAAATAAACATATGGAAACACTATCATATTCAAAATTTAATAACTTAAACTTTATGGGTGCTGGTGATGAGACCTATAATTCTCCAATGACATCTAACCTTGGTGCAAGCTTATGCGTGGAGAACACCATATGAGCCGCAGCATTTTGTTTATCTACGTGAGCATGAAACACATGATATTGATTCTGCACCAAACGAATCAGGTGCTACTTTCATTATTGAGTACTCCTGAGTCAAGCCTGTACAAATACTAAAATTGCATCAATATGATTTTGTCTATACTTTGTTTAAATTACATATAGGATAAGCTCTCAAAAGATATTTTTTACTAAACTTTTAATGTTCATTATTAACCAATTATGGACACCAAACCCGTAAATACTCTATCTGCCCATTTCTAGACTGGTTCACAGTTCTTCCGCATAATTAGTACCGTGTGTTCTATAACCAGATTTAATTTTTTTAGAAAAAGTTGTATTTTACTCATTAATATTGTAAGAAAGAAGTGGCCATGCTTTGCATGGATAATAGTGCAATAGCGTTTTATGTGATACCAATGTTTATAGCTAAATTGCATCCGCATTACATGTTGCTGTGTTGTATTGTACTTATTAGTGACTTATTCTTGCTATTAAAATAGTTTTCTGCCTTTGTGTCTTCATGTTATCTTTCTATTGCATGCATGCTACACAAAAGAAACACAAGCATGCTGACATCAGCAAGTATGACATCACAGGATATCAAATTACATGACGCATTGTATTTTCATCTCTCACTGGCTATAAGACAAGTTTTAAATGTTTTAAATTTCAAAACTGCATTTCTTTACTTGCTGACTCTCCATGAAATAAGATGCAGTGCATCCCTATTCATATCAATCAAACAAAACAAATAAGTTTGCCACATAACAGGTCAAAATAATAAGAGGCCATTGCCCGTTTGTGACTAAAACAAATGCGCACACACACGAAGCATCAAGAGATGCTGACATTCCAAACTTATTTAAACTATCATCACATGTGATTCACCACCCATTTCTAGACTGGTTCACAGTTCTTCCTTATAATTAGTATCGTGTGTCCTTTATAGTCATGGATAGCACTGGAGCAAAATGCAGGAGAGATGAAACATAATGCCCCGGTCAGTCATATTATCCAGACACTAACCCGACCAGTTCTAACACTAACTTCGTAATGCTTGAGCGCCAAGGGAGGCAGCTGCTAGTACCATGTTTATGTCTTTGATATAACTTGACCGGGTTTCCAACCCGCGACCTCCCGCATCCGTAGCGGACGCTCGAGCTACTCAAGTCACTGGAACCTTCGGAAAGGAGCGAAAAACCAACAAGTTTTATCAAATTCAACATATTTGATATCCCTAGAATGCAAAGGTAACAAATTTTAAAAAATCTTTCTGTATTGCGAATCAAACAACAACTAGTCAAAAACGTTATATCATCAGTCCTAATGAATAAAGTTCTAACTAATTCCAACGATTCGAAATAAGATCCAGCGCTGAAGGCGTTAAGTAGCCTGTAGTCCTGAATGTACTAATTTATATGTAGCCTGAAGAGTGATAGTGTACTAACAGTCGTCCAATTAATCACAATGATATAACCCAAGCTATCCTTGTCTGAATTCACTGTATTTTCCAGATTAATGTATCTGTCCAAGAATATTATTTTAGAGCACTTTGTGTTTTCATTGAAAGAATAATTTGAATAATTTCACCCAAATCAGAACATGAACACATCAATACAAATTACTTCTGCTTCAAATGTTATCGCTGGAATTAGTCATTTCTCAAGTAAACAAGATTCTGTGTTTTTTTTAAAAACAACTAAGATACAAGAGAAAGACCAGGATGAGGGTTAAGTTCATTTCTAGAATATTCGAAGCTGCCAGCAAGATAAAATATGTTACTAGGATTCGAATAAAGAATGTGGTAAACATCAGGTACAAAAGGTTGTTCTATGGGAAATGTCAATGCCCAAGACCCATACCCAAATAAACGTGATTACCGATATTGATAACGGTCCTAATATTTAACCACACTAATATGGAAATATTAACTGTGTATCATTTATTTACAAAAATAAAAGTAAAGCCCTTCATCGATATCTTGATTGCTGCAAACATTTAAAACTTATCGTTCCACGTTTGGTTGTTACAAGTTTTTAAATGTCCCTCATCCCCCTCTCGATTGCTGGAAGCGTTTAAAATTCCTTAGTACCCCTCTTTATTCTTACATTTAAAAGTCCCCTGTTATCCTCTTCATGTTTACATATTTGCTTTTAAAAAACACGCCTCCATCTTGATTGTTACAAAGATTTTAAAGCCACTTGTTCCCCCTTGATTGTTTCAAAACGTTTAAAAATAAACTTGTCCCTCTTTATTGTTAGAAACATTTAAAAGCTCGTTGCTCCATCTCAAATTTTATAAACATTTAAAAGTATCTTGTCGCCCTTATGAGTGTTACTCGAGATAAGGGTCCACTTCACTAAAAATATATATTTCATTGTGTAAGGAAGACAACTCTTGCCAAACTGTTCAAACAGAGCTTTGAGATAGGTTCAGTTAGAACCCTTTCAGCAGCAAACGTGCGCTCCAGGCTTATGTAACATGTGTGTGAAAAAATAGATAATAATAATAATAATAATAATAATAACATCAAACAAGCGTAACTTGACTAAATCATTTTGACAGTTGTTTTCTGGAAACCATACACAAGATGGCCATGGAACTCTTATCTTACCATTCTGTCACCGATGGTGCGAGTAGATATTTGGTAGCTGTGAACTATTTAATCAAGGTACCGTAATAATAGTTTTATTTTACATTTTTTGCATTTTAAACATGTCAGACGCATATCAAATGTCATGTGTATTTAATTAGTTATACATGTACAGTCGAACATACGAGTAACCTACCCACTTAATCCAGATACTTCCATTTCTAATTATACTTTCTGACCAAATATCGATTAATCTGACGACCGATTATTCAATCGAAATTGTATTCCGAGGTGTCCGGATAACTGACGTTTAGCTGTAGTTATTGAATTTGATATACTAATGAAAATAATATCGTGCTACATATACATGTCTCTTGCGCATCTTAATAATAAAACACCACTCAGCACGAAAGTGTTTCTCCACTCTTAATAATGAACATGCTGGATAGACGTATGGATGGATGGATGGATGGATGGATTGATAATCAACAGATATAGCATAATGCTAAACTTGCATTGCTTGGACTTTAAATAGGTTCAGTAGAGTATTTTATACTCCTTTCAACACTTATACCCTGGGGAACATTTGCGATATATCGACTTGTTTATTTTGAAGAGATATTTTTTCTTCACTAACGAAGAAACTAAAGACTACTTTTTTACCACAGCAAACGTAACATAAAATCCTAAACCAAGCTATGGATGCTCACATACGAACAAAGGACCCACTATTATCTAGCGGACTAGTGCCTTGAGCCTCAAGAAAACGATGAGATCATTAGAATAATTATTCCATAAAGGACAAACCACATGGCTGTTCAACTATGGTAACGTTACGCTTTCAAACAATTTTAATTTTTGAAACCTTTTGAGTTTGTCTGAATTGTAAAAAGTACACAAATTAAGTGAGGTATCACGGGTAGATAGACAAGTAAGCTTATATCATTTTCAGAATAGTCTATCTTGTTTTTGATCAGAATTAGTAGCTACTAATTTTGGAATGTCTTTTCTTGTACTCATTCATTTTTGACCCATTATATCCGAACAAACATCTGTGCTCTTATGATAATTATTGCCAAGCTGCCTTAAGAATTACTTTTCTTTCTTATCCCTCTCTTTTCATTCTTCTTCTCCATGTATCCATTTATATCTGTGCATGCATGTCTCTTTTTTTCCGCCCTTATCGTGTTGTCATTGAAGTTCATTTCTTACCTGGGGGATCGGCATTTTATAGACTACATTTCTTTGTTTATTGTATTACACAACTGTTTATGAACTTCATCATTTCTTATGTATATATGTATATGGACTTATGATGCATATTTTACATACAATTTTCGCTCATGCTTTGTCTCTTTGATTATTCGATATAGCTGACATATTTAATATAATTATTATAAACATTTGAGGCGAACTTGAAGATTTGTTTCAAAGTAAAATTTAGACCGAATATCATACTGATGATAGAAAGGTTGGGTACTTTTATATTTTTCGTCATACGGTTCAGATGGCATTGATAAACATTAGAATGTTGCTATTATAATTCTGGAAACTGACGATGAATAGAAGTTCCAAAGATTTCTCTATACTAAACATTCATGCTAGTTACACTCAATGTCGCATATCCCTAACTTCATCTGGTTTGCAATGGGTATTTATTAGTAAACGAATATTTAGCTAGGTATATGAAGTCGGGTAGAATTGGAGGTGTGTGTGAGTAGTTTAGAGTAACGGTTGGTTTACAGGTTAGTGAGGTGATAAAATAATACATGAGTAAAAAAAATAACACATTGGAGCTACAGCCTATCAGTCGCCGTGACTTCCCCCATCCTAATTCCAGTCGGAAACTGGCCACTATTTCATTCGATCATGAAATTAAAGCGCAAATACTGTTATTTTCTATGATAAAGTCATATTCATATGCCTTGATTAGAGTGCCTGCATTAATGTAAATCCTGTTGAAAGTTTATAATATTTTTGAAATGGTAACCTACACTTTACGAAGGAGACCGATACATCAGTTTATATACATTGAGCCACAGTGCGTACATGTGCTCGTTCGTCATGTAGTCTTTATACGCCGTGCAAGACAAGCATTAGACTTGGAACATAAACTTGGTAATTTTCAGATGTCTCTAGACTTTTAAGCATCTACTGAGGTTATGGTGAGATTAAAAAAACAGTATCTTCGACAAATGTGTAGATACTTAAAGATTATGCTTTCCTTCAGATTTCAGATTAAACAAACTTATGGTCATCTTTTGTTATCTATTTAAAATGTTTCATTACCTTTCCTAATTCTGTGTCCTTAGTTGTATTTTGCTTTATTTCCAGCAGAGACCCTCTCTCATGGTTAATACGAATCTGAAATCCTGTTTCAAGTCACATATTTCAAACTCTTAAATTACCAGGTGCAAATCCTAATAAAAGCTTCAACGGACATGAGTTAGATTACCTTGTTGACGTGATTTTGAAATCTATTCACACAAAGCACTGATTTTATGACTACGCAGTTGTAACTTCCTGATTCTTTCTTATCTTATGCGTAAGAATTTCATTTCAATTTTATGTAAATACAACGTTGTATGCACTACTTTTTTATATCTTATCATGCAGTGACCTTTACAAAAGTACTCTCTTGTTTTTTTTTTTTTTGTTTTTTTTTTTTCACAAAGAAAAGCTGGAAACCTGCAGCAAAAAAAAATCTTTAAAGTGCAAATATTTAATCAATAATTGTACGTATCCAGATGCATTATAAAATTATAGTTTACTCAACATCCTTATATCTAACATTTGTTTTAATCAATGCTGAGATAAGACAATTTAATGAAACAACACACACACGTGTGTGTGTGCATGTGTGTGTGTGTGTGATCCTAACGTTGTCAACGTTCAAAATAGACCGAACAGATTAATAGCGTGAAGAAAAATATGACTGCCATACTAACTTTGAAAGGAAATTAGGAAAATCCCTTGAAATAATAATAGTAATAATAATAATAATAATAATAATAATAAATAATAATAATCATTGCGTTAATGATGTGCTTTGCATAACAACTGTTCTGTACCGAATTTGAGAGGCAAACATGTATTCAGAGGTCTCTATTGACAAGAGTTATTCAGACATATTCCCATGTGTGACCTCTAACACATGCTAAGGACAGATGTTGGTGTTACTTTATTGCGTGATTCTTTTGAGTATATGCTAAACAATTCACAATTTATTTACTTCAATTAACCCTTTCAATCGCTATAGTTTAATAAGTTTGATTAAACTCTGATGTTTTATTTTGTATACGTAATACGCTTACTGTTATATTCGATAGTCGTTTAAATGGTGACTCAGGAAAAGTGTTCTACGTTTTCATTTGCATGTTCATGATGAATACATAAAATCATTGGAGTGAACAACCAATTAGTTGCCCTTTCAACTTCAGCTTAATACAAAACTGTGTACACAATATAGAATTTGCACAAGTACAATTCTTCTTTATGAAGCTTGTGCAAAGTGGCTTTAACACAAATTGATATATTCCATACACGACTGACCAATTACAAAGATTCCCCCCCCCCCCAAATCATATCAAAATGAAACAGGATGAATATTCTTATCATGTTGCGCATTCTAGTCCAGAACAAAGGATTATCTTTTCTCTGGCTTCAAGTTTCTAGCTGAGCAAGCGTGCAAATGTGGGATATGAATGATATATGTATGCAAAAATGTTGTTTTATTTTTTTATATTTGTATTTCCCTCTTGATAATATCAACGGAGTTTCTTTCCACGAGTAAACTTCCAGCTGACTAAACAAAGTTAGCATCTAGTCACAAGATTAAAGTTGGCCTAAACGACTTCTTCCAGTTACAAGACTAAATTCGGCCTAAACGACATCTTCCAGTTACAAAACCAGAATAAGCCTAGACGACTTCTTCAAGTTGCAGGACTAAATTAGGCCTAGACGACTTCTTCCAGTTACAAGACTAAATTCGGCCTAGACGACTTCTTCAGTTACAAGACTAAATTAGGCATACAGGACTTCTTCCAGTTACAAAACCAAATTAGGCGAAGCTAGACGACTTCTTCCAGTTACAAGACTAAATTAGGCCTAGACGACCTCTTCCAGGTACACGGCTATATTTGGCCCAGACTACTTCTTCCAGTTACAAGACTAAATTCGGCCTAGACGACTTCTTCCAGTTACAAGACTAAATTTGGCCTAGACGACTTCTTCCAGTTACAAAACCAAATTAGGCCTTGACGACTTCTTCCAGTTACAAAACCAAATTAGGCCTAGACGACTTCTTCCAGTTATAAGACTAAATTAGGCCTAGACGACTTCTTCCAGTTACAAGACTAAATTTGGCCTAGACGACTTCTTCCACTTACAAAACCAAATTAGGCCTAGACGACTTCTTCCAGTTACAAAACCAAATTAGGCCTAGACGACTTCTTCCAGTTATAAGACTAAATTAGGCCTAGACGACTTCTTCCAGTTACAAGATTAAATTAGGCCTAGACGACTTCTTCCAGTTACAAGACCAAATGAGGCCTAGACGACTTCTTACAGTTACAAAACCAAATTAAGCCTAGACGACTTCTTCCAGTTACAAGTCGAAATTCGGCCATGACGACTTCTTCCAGTTACAAGACTAATTTCGGCCTAGACGACTTCTTCCAGTTACAAGACTAAATTAGGCAACTTCTTCCAGTTAAAGGACTAAATTAGGCCTATACGACTTCTTCCAGTTACAAAACCAAATTAGGCCTAGAAGACTTCTTCCAGTTACAAGGCTAAATTAGACCTAGACAAAACTGAAACAAAAAATATACCGTATCGTACTACGGTTGTGCCAACCAGGAATGAGGATATATCAGATAAAGCAATACTAGAGGATTCGACTTTTAAGCAGAAAGTGCAAAGAAGTGAAGCCCTGACTATGGGCTGTATGTCCGGACCCCCCCCCCCCCCCCATAATGAGGGTCTTAATTTAAGTAGATGAATATACTGGCATACTGAATATAAATTCCAAAACAGAAGACGATGAGATAAAATGGCATTGAAGTAAAATGAAAGTACGATCTTGTCACAGTGATATTAATAACGATTGTGGATAGATCTGCAGACAAACACACTCGCGTACACAATAACGTGTGGTCTGTTTTGTTTCAGCCAAAAGACAAAAGATGTGTAAGCACTATCTGCGTCCTTGCAATATCACTAAGACATGATAAAAGCAATGTACAATGATGGTTGCCCATACATTTCAATATCTTAAAGCGTAAACGTTGCATTTAAAATGTATTAATATAGTCGTTCACACGCCACTAAATGTACTATATTATAGTATCGAAGTCGGGTTCCAGGTTAATCTTGCTCAGTAATATTGGAACACAAACACGCGCCGGCACACAACATAGTAATACTGATGCTTGAACATAACTGTCATCGCTGAATGAAACATTTTCAAAACTCAGCACCTGAAACCCGATTGAGTGGCACACATGTAAGCCTAAATTGGTAAGATTTGTGTTCGGTGGCAGAAACAATACGATGAATCAAATTTAATAACACTCTCTTTAAAACATACTCTAGAATTTGTTTCAGCTAACACACTCGAAGCACTATTGAATTAATAGTGTCAATGAGGTCGCTAGTTGAACTATTGAAGTAATAGTGTCAAAGAGGTCACTAGTTGAACTATTGAATTAATAGTGTCAAAGAGGTCACTAGTTGAACTATTGACTTAATCGTGTCAAAGAGGTCACTAGTTGAACTATTGAATTAATAGTGCCAAAGAGGTCACTAGTTCAACTATTGAATTAATAGTGTCAAAGAGGTCACTAGTTGAACTATTGAAGTAATAGTGTCAAAGAGGTTACTAGTTGAACTATTGAATTAATAGTGTCAAAGAGGCCACTAGTTGATCTATTGAATTAATAGTGTCAAAGAGGTCACTAGTTGAACTATTGAATTAATAGTGCCAAAGAGGTCACTAGTTCAACTATTGAATTAATAGTGTCAAAGAGGTCACTAGTTCAACTATTGAATTAAGAGTGCCAAGGAGGTCACTAGTTGAACTATTGAATTAATAGTGCCAAAGAGGTTACTAGTTCAACTACTGAAATATTAGTGTCCAAGAGGTCACTTGTTGAACTATTGAATTAATAGTGTCAAGAGGTCACTAGTAGAACTACTAAATTAATATGTCGAGGAGGTCACAAGTTGAACTATTGACTTAATAGTGAAATCTTGCACATGTTCAACAGTCAAGCCAATCTATATTGACACATCTACTGAACTAGCAAACTACTGAAATCGATATTAGTGCCATATGTGTACCACCAGTAATGATGGCTGTTTTCATGCTTTACTTCCATCTTCTTTCATATATCTTGTTTGTGGGTCACTGACACCCCGTCATTCAAGCATGTAGGAGTCAAACATTTCTCTTAGCTTCTGTGTTGATAGTTTGTTTTGTGGGTGTTAGTTTCTGTGTTGATAGTTTGTTTTGTGGATGTAATTTTCTGTGTTGATAGTTCGATTAGGTTGATTAGGTTGTAAGTTAAGTTTCTGTGTTGATAGTTCGATTAGGTTGATTAGGTTGTAAGTTTCTTTCCATGGCTAAGAGCTTGATTAGGTCGATTATGTTGATTAGGTTGTAAGTTTCTTATCATGGTTAAGAACTTGGTTAGGTCGATGCGTTGGGAAAATGTGTTGAATTTGTGCAGTTTTAATATGGTGATTGCTACGTTTCAGATTTCTACTGCAGGGGTTGCTTAAAATTTCAACGAAAAATTGGATGTATCGCTAAAAACGTCATATATGTCTGTCACGTTATAAGTACGGAACAATAGCCAGATTGCAACATGTATATGTTAGACCCTGAAGCTAATTAGCTGCTTCATAAATGTTGCGAGTGTACGCCGACATCAAAAAGACGGGGAGAAGCCAGTTGTATATAACATGGTCATAGGAACTTGTTACTGGCGCCTTATTCGGTGGCGTGCTATTCACAGGTAAGTGGAAGGAATTGCCAGTTTGGGATCAAAAAAAACATCAAGTGAGGGTCGTAAATCCACCCTTGACAGACTGCCGGGGAGGGGGCAATGTTTGCCAATTATGTAGACCATAGGTGAATCGACATCCACTCGGAACTGAGCAAGGCGTGGCCACCATTGGAATCGCAAGTTTAAATCTAGTGTCTTGAAACTAAACGTCAGTACTCGCTAAACCATCTTGCGGAAATTACATAAGGAAGTTCTAAGCTACTCCGACGTCATTCGAAATTGGCGGGAAACATTGTTATTCTGGGAATTACAAAGGAGCTTCGGAAAGGAAGCTTTTAGGGACCGGAGGAACTGTAGGAGACAGAGAAGGGAAATACCATGGTACAGTTGGTCCCGGGTCTCTGGGAGACAAGAGAAGGAGAGAACGGAAGTGGAAGGTTGAAAGGACGTGGATGTTGGACTGAAGGGATACTGGATACCAGTCAAGAGATACTACAGATGAAGAGATGAGTACAAACACAGGACAGGAGGAAAATCTATCACACTAAGTCAGATGATGAAATAGGCCATCACTTGGTCGAGTGAAAGACGAGTGATAGGGTTTTGAATATTGAATTTCATTTGAGGAAGGATTATCTGTAATTGAATGGCATTAAATGTGTTGTTTATTTTTTGAATTTCACCTTCTGTGTATTCATTAATTTAACTGTCGGCATCGCTGACTGGGGGCTCGGAGCTTTGAATCTCTATTACTACTTCAATTTCTAACAAAAACGAGCCAGGGTGGGTCTTCTGTTATAATTAAAGATAATACTGGGAGCACCCCACCACAACCTATGTTAGTCAACGACGAGACCCCTTTAAAGTTGGCGCTACGTCCGAGATCTGAATTAGACATAAATATTATCTTTGCGATCTAATGTTTATTTGTTAGGAAATAGTAGTGAAAAGTGTGAGATATTTTCCATCCTGTGTATTTGAGACCCCTTTACAATGTCCTAACACTCAAAACATGAGTGTAATCCGTCCAATATTGGGCAGTAATGTTGATTCCCATTGTCGCCAGTGTCAAATGTGTCGCCAACATGCCGCACGAAAGATACATATTTATTTATCTACACAGACACACACACATATAGAGATAGACAGACAGATAGATCGACAGACAGACATAGCTGAAAATAATATATCTGGATCCTGCAGGAGAATGCTTGATAGCATTAACAAAATTGTTAAATGCGAATAAATTACATTATTCTTTCCTTGCAGAGATTTAAACTCGGGTCTGCTAATTATGACTCATATCGCATCACCTGCATGCATCAATCCCATATACCATACAGGCTATACACCTATCACCAAATACATGTCCTACAAAGTCGCTGGCATTCGTGTGTATCAGACACATCCTCATAACGACCCAATAATTAATTTTCATCTATGTATATTATCACGCCGGATTCCTTTTGCGACATAAATTAAGGAATATAAATGATATCATAGAGCATTGAATTAGCACACCAAACAGAGTGTTAAATGCTGTCTCTGGATTTTACAGAGGAATGCTTGGTAACATAAAGATTTAACTACGAAGAAATAATATTGCCATACAGGTCAGAAAATATAGTTACATACATGTGTGTGCGTATGCGTGCGTGCGTGTGGGTGTGAGTAAAGATACAGATAGTATCATAGGTAACGTGTGTACCTTTTGAAGATGTACACAAAAGTTTTCAGATGTTCGGAGACGGATTATTCATTCATACGAAAACAGCGGAAGGTTTACTGATTATAATATTCATTCATTTATAACTAATCAATGTGCTGATCACAAGGTCACCATAGAACAGTGTATCATAAATAAGAAGAAACTACACTCTACTGTCGTCTCGTGGAGGTATAATTACAATGGTTTTATGAACAACGAAAGTTCATCTTTTCTAAACTCAAATTCAGTATAATCAGGAGAGAGACAGTGTATAAAGCAAGATACAATAAGTAAATACACTTTGTCCCACCTGTTTATCTCTAAGTTGAGTCCAGATGGGGGGTGGTAGAGACATATATAGAGAAAATTTATTCTTGCACAATATTGTCGCAGAATGAATACCACTTGGGCACAATGTAATTTATGATAAAGAAATACGTAGTATATCATGCATTATTAAGAGCTAATAACGGTCCAATCAGAGGCATTATGAAGTCCAAGTCGACCCAGTTGTCATTTGATCCACGGTGAATGTTGGCTTAACGGGTGTGAATAGAATCCATTTCAGATGAGTTTGATTAAAGCCCTTTAATATCGTGTGATCACAACAACACACATGGACGTAGAGCACATCAACACTTATGCCATCATTATATGGCGGAAATTGCGCGTTGATGTTCCATAGCTATCAAGTATTTTAAAAAGTATTTAATTAAACCTCTTGACAATTGTTTGTTGTTTAGTTGGGAGTGGGGGTGTTATGGGGGTGAGGGGTTTTAGTTTATGGGGGTGAGGGGTTTTAGTTTCTACATTTTCTGACTTACTATTTGCTTAGTTACTAATATTCGTATTCGGTCAAACATAGGGATATGAGCCCATTTTACCCATTTACTTCTAATTATAGTTCTTTGATTTTGTTAACCAGAATGAATTCATCTGGACGACCGATTATCCAGACTAATTTTAGGTCTTCTGATTGGTTCTGATGATCGAAATTTCACTGTATATCTTGCGCAGAAAGACAATTAAAAACAATTAAAATGTTGTGTTGTACCTGCAGGTCTTCGATACGTCTTTACAAGATTTTGCTATTTTAGCATTACGTATTTTTCCACTCTTTTAATAGTGAACCTGAGTTGGACAGACAGACAGACAGACAGATGATAATCCCCATGACAAAGATACAGAGGACCTCGGATGACCATTTGGTTGAAAGAACCTACTTTACCAATCACAAAAATGACAGTAACAAGTATATACAGTCCTCATACACAGAATAATACTAAAATTCTGTTAAACAGTAGATAAACCCAAAAAGTAATAATACTCGTTTCATAAGCTTCATTTTCTGGACTAATTGTATATATGTCAACATGTTTATCATGAAAAGATCTTTTTACAAGCCTAAGATAAACGTAATACAATCTGTTTACCACGGTAAGCATAAGTACTATCGTTTACTATCTTTATATGCCCTAACCGATGTAAGGGGTGCGGACGGCCTTGAGGTATTCTAAGGCAGTTTTATAAACACCGGTAAACAACGCTAATATAATATTCAACCTTATTGTGTATACAAATAGTAAACTGTCGAAAAGATCTAGACTCCATTGTGTTAAAGCAAGGCTGGAACGAGGCCTTTCTATAAAACAGAAAATAATTGTATCGTAACGAATTATCAAGTTAAGACACAATTATGTTTTCATTTCATCTACCGAAACTTTATCCTATCTAATGAAATTATTCTGCTCGTAGTCTTCATTGTTGGCAAGTCATATCACTCTAATGAAATTATTCCACTCGTGGTCTTCATTGGTGGTCAGTCATATCACTCTAATGTAATTATTCTGGTCGTAGTCTTCATTGGTGGTCAATCATCACTCTAATGTAATTAGTCTACTCCTAATCTTCATTGGTGGCCAGCCATATCACTCTAATGTAATTATTCTAGTCGTAGTCTTCATTGGTGGCCAGCCATATCACTCTAATGTAATTAGTCTCCTCGTAATCTTCATTGGTGGCCAGTCATATCACTCTAATGTAATTATTCTAGTCGTAGTCTTCATTGTTGGCCAGTCATATCACTCTAATGTAATTATTCTGGTCGTAGTCTTCATTGGTGGTCAATCATCACTCTAATGTAGTTAGTCTACTTGTAGTCTTCATTGGTGTCAATCATATCATTCTAATGTAATTATTCTACTTGTAGTCTTCATTGGTGGCCAGTCATATCACTCTAATGTAATTAGCCTACTCCTAATCTTCATTGGTGGCCAGTCATATCACTCTAATGTAATTATTCTGGTCGTAGTCTTCATTGGTGGTCAATCATCACTCTAATGTAATTAGTCTACTCCTAATCTTCATTGGTAGCCAGTCATATCACTCTAATGTAATTATTCTAGTCGTAGTCTTCATTGGTGGCCAGTCATATCACTCTAATGTAATTATTCTACTTGTAGTCTTCATTGGTGGCCAGTCATATCACTCTAATGTAATTATTCTGGTCGTAGTCTTCATTGGTGGTCAATCATAACTCTAATGTAATTAGTGTACTCCTAATCTTCATTGGTGGTCAGTAATATCACTCTAATGTAATTATTCTAGTCGTAGTCTTCATTGGTGGCCAGTCATATCACTCTAATGTAATTATTCTACTCCTAATCTTCATTGGTGGTCAGTCATATCACTCTAATGTAATTATTCTAGTCGTAGTCTTCATTGGTGGTCAGTCATATCACTCTAATGTAATTAGTCTACTCGTAATCTTCATTGGTGCTCAGTCATATCACTCTAATGTAATTATTCTAGTCGTAGTCTTCATCGGTGGCCAGTCATATCACTCTAATGTAATTATTCTAGTCGTAGTCTTCATTGGTGGTCAGTCATATCACTCTAATGTAATTAGTCTACTCGTAATCTTCATTGGTGGCCAGTCATATCACTCTAATGTAATTATTCTAGTCGTAGTCTTCATTGGTGGTCAGTCATATCACTCTAATGTAATTATTCTAGTCGTAGTCTTCATTGGTGGTCAGTCATATCACTCTAATGTAATTAGTCTACTCCTAATCTTCATTGGTGGTCAGTCATATCACTCTAATGTAATTACTCTAGTCGTAGTCTTCATTGGTGGTCAATCATCACTCTAATGTAATTATTCTGGTCGTAGTCTTCATTGGTGGCCAGTCATATCACTCTAATGTAATTATTCTACTTGTAGTCTTCATTGGTGGCCAGTCATATCACTCTAATGTAATTATTCTGGTCGTAGTCTTCATTGGTGGTCAATCATCACTCTAATGTAATTACTCGGTCGTAGTCTTCATTGGTGGTCAATCATCACTCTAATGTAATTATTCTACTAATAATCTTCATTGGTGGTCAGTCATATCATTCTAATGTAATTATTCTAGTCGTAGTCTTCATTGGTGGTCAGTCATATCACTCTAATGTAATTATTCTACTCCTAATCTTCATTGGTGGCCAGTCATATCACTCTAATGTAATTATTCTGGTCGTAGTCTTCATTGGTGGTCAATCATCACTCTAATGTAATTATTCTAGTCGTAGTCTTCATTGGTGGCCAGTCATATCACTCTAATGTAATTATTCTACTTGTAGTCTTCATTGGTGGCCAGTCATATCACTCTAATGTAATTATTCTGGTCGTAGTCTTCATTGGTGGTCAATCATCACTCTGATGTAATTATTCGGTCGTAGTCTTCATTGGTGGTCAATCATCACTCTAATGTAATTAGTCTACTCCTAATCTTCATTGGTGGTCAGTCATATCACTCTAATGTAATTATTCTAGTCGTAGTCTTCATTGGTGGTCAGTCATATCACTCTAATATAATTATTCTACTCCTAATCTTCATTGGTGGCCAGTCATATCACTCTAATGTAATTATTCTGGTCGTAGTCTTCACTGGTGGTCAATCATCACTCTAATGTAATTATTCTAGTCGTAGTCTTCATTGGTGGTCAGTCATATCACTCTAATATAATTATTCTACTCCTAATCTTCATTGGTGGCCAGTCATATCACTCTAAAGTAATTATTCTGGTCGTAGTCTTCATTGGTGGTCAATCATCACTCTAATGTGATTAGTCTACTCCTAATCTTCATTGGTGGTCAGTCATATCACTCTAATGTAATTATTCTAGTCGTAATCGTCATTGGTGGTCAGTCATATCACTCTAATGTAATTATTCTGGTCGTAGTCTTCATTGGTGGTCAATCATCACTCTAATGTGATTAGTCTACTCCTAATCTTCATTGGTGGTCAGTCATATCACTCTAATGTAATTATTCTAGTCGTAATCTTCATTGGTGGTCAATCATTACTCTGATGTAATTATTCTTGTCGTAGTCTTCATTGGTGGCCAGTCATATCACTCTAATGTAATTATTCTGGTCGTAGTCTTCATTGGTGGCCAGTCATATCACTCTAATGTAATTAGTCTACTCGTAATCTTCATTGGTGGTCAGTCATATCACTCTAATGTAATTATTCTAGACGTAGTCTTCATTTGTGGTCAGTCATATCACTCTAATGTAATTATGCTAGTCGTAGTCTTCATTGGTGGCCAGCCATATCACTCTAATGTAATTAGTCTACTCCTAATCTTCATTGGTGGCCAGTCATATCACTCTAATGTAATCATTCTGGTCGTAGTCTTCATTGGTGGCCAGTCATATCACTCTAATATAATTATTCTACTTGTAGTCTTCATTGGTGGCCAGTCATATCACTCTAATGTAATTATTCTGGTCGTAGTCTTCATTGGTGGTCAATCATCACTTTAATGTGATTAGTCTACTCCTAATCTTCATTGGTGGTCAGTCATATCACTCTAATGTAATTATTCTACTTGTAGTCTTCATTGGTGGCCAGTCATATCACTCTAATGTAATTATTCTGGTCGTAGTCTTCATTGGTGGTCAATCATCACTCTAATGTAATTATTCTAGTCGTAGTCTTCATTGGTGGCCAGCCATATCACTCTAATGTAATTAGTCTACTCCTAATCTTCATTGGTGGCCAGTCATATCTCTCTAATGTAATTATTCTAGTCGTAGTCTTCATTGGTGGTCAGTCATATCACTCTACTGTAATTAGTCTACTCGTAATCTTCATTGGTGGCCAGTCATATCACTCTAATGTAATCATTCTGGTCGTAGTCTTCATTGGTGGCCAGTAATATCACTCTAATGTAATTATTCTACTTGTAGTCTTCATTGGTGGCCAGTCATATCACTCTAACTTAATTATTCTGGTCGTAGTCTTCATTGGTGGTCAGTCATCACTCTAATGTGATTAATCTACTCCTAATCTTCATTGGTGGTCAGTCATATCACTCTAATGTAATTATTCTGGTCGTAGTCTTCATTGGTGGACAGTCATATCACTCTAATGTAATTAGTCCACTCGTAATCTTCATTGGTGGCCAGTCATGTCACTCTAATGTAATTATTCTGGTCGTAGTCTTCATTGGTGGTCAATCATTACTCTAATGTAATTATTCTTGTCGTAGTCTTCATTGGTGGCCAGTCATATCACTCTAATGTAATTATTCTGGTCGTAGTCTTCATTGGTGGTCAATCATATCACTCTAATGTAATTAGTCTACTCGTAATCTTCATTGGTGGCCAGTCATATCACTCTAATGTAATTATTGTGGTCGTAGTCTTCATTGGTGGTCAATCATCACTCTAATGTAATTATTCTAGTCGTAGTTTTCATTGGTGGCCAGTCATATCACTCTAATGTAATTATTCTACTTGTAGTCTTCATTGGTGTCAGTCATATCATTCTAATGTAATTATTCTACTTGTAGTCTTCATTGGTGGTCAGTCATGTCACTCTAATGTAATTATTCTGGTCGTAGTCTTCATTGGTGGTCAATCATCACTCTGATGTAATTATTCGGTCGTAGTCTTCATTGGTGGTCAATCATCACTCTAATGTAATTAGTCTACTCCTAATGTTCATTGGTGGTCAGTCATATCACTCTAATGTAATTATTCTAGTCGTAGTCTTCATTGGTGGTCAGTGATATCACTCTAATGTAATTATTCTACTCCTAATCTTCATTGGTGGCCAGTCATATCACTCTAATGTAATTATTCTGGTCGTAGTCTTCATTGGTATTCAATCATCACTCTAATGTAATTATTCTAGTCGTAGTCTTCATTGGTGGCCAGTCATATCACTCTAATGTAATTATTCTACTTGTAGTCTTCATTGGTGGTCAGTCATATCACTCTAATGTAATTATTCTGGTCGTAGTCTTCATTGGTGGTCAATCATCACTCTAATGTGATTAGTCTACTCCTAATCTTCATTGGTGGTCAGTCATATCACTCTAATGTAATTATTCTAGTCGTAATCTTCATTGGTGGTCAGTCATATCACTCTAATGTAATTATTCTGGTCGTAGTCTTCATTGGTGGTCAGTCATCACTCTAATGTGATTAGTCTACTCCTAATCTTCATTGGTGGTCAGTCATATCACTCTAATGTAATTATTCTAGTCGTAATCTTCATTGGTGGTCAATCATTACTCTAATGTCATTATTCTTCTCGTAGTCTTCATTGGTGGCCAGTCATATCACTCTAATGTAATCATTCTGGTCGTAGTCTTCATTGGAGGCCAGTCATATCACTCTAATGTAATTATTCTAGTCGTAATCTTCATTGGTGGTCAATCATTACTCTAATGTCATTATTCGTCTCGTAGTCTTCATTGGTGGCCAGTCATATCACTCTAATGTAATTATTCTACTTGTAGTCTTCATTGGTGGCCAGTCATATCACTCTAATGTAATTATTCTGGTCGTAGTCTTCATTGGTGGTCAATCATCACTCTAATGTGATTAGTCTACTCCTAATCTTCATTGGTGGTCAGTCATATCACTCTAATGTAATTATTCTGGTCGTAGTCTTCATTGGTGGTCAATCATCACTCTAATGTGATTAGTCTACTCCTAATCTTCATTGGTGGTCAGCCATATCACTCTAATGTAATTAGTCTACTCGTAATCTTCATTGGTGGCCAGTCATATCACTCTAATGTAATTATTCTAGTCGTAGTCTTCATTGGTGGCCAGTCATATCACTCTAATGTAATTAGTCTACTCGTAATCTTTATTGGTGGTCAGTCATATCACTCTAATGTAATTATTGTAGTCGTAATCTCCATTGGTGGTCAGTCATATCACTCTAATGTAATTATTCTAGTCGTAGTCTTCATTGGTGGCCAGCCATATCACTCTAATGTAATTAGTCTACTGCTAATCTTCATTGGTGGCCAGTCATATCACTCTAATGTAATCATTCTTGTCGTAGTCTTCCTTGGTGGTCAGTCATATCACTCTAATGTGATTAGTCTACTCCTAATCTTCATTGGTGGTCAGTCATATCACTCTAATGTAATTATTCTTCTTGTAGTCTTCATTTTTGGCCAGTCATATCACTCTAATGTAATTATTCTGGTCGTAGTCTTCATTGGTGGTCAATCATCACTCTAATGTAATTATTCTAGTCGTAGTCTTCATTGGTGGCCAGCCATATCACTCTAATGTAATTAGTCTACTCCTAATCTTCATTGGTGGCCAGTCATATCACTGTAATGTAATTATTCTAGTCGTAGTCTTCATTGGTGGTCAGTCATATCACTCTAATGTAATTAGTCTACTCGTAATCTTCATTGGTGGCCAGTCATATCACTCTAATGTAATCATTCTGGTCGTAGTCTTCATTGTTGGCCAGTCATATCACTCTAATGTAATTATTCTACTTGTAGTCTTCATTGGTGGCCAGTCATATCACTCTAATTTAATTATTCTGTTCGTAGTCTTCATTGGTGGTCAATCATCACTCTAATGTGATTAGTCTACTCCTAATCTTCATTGGTGGTCAGTCATATCACTCTAATGTAATTATTCTAGTCGTAGTCTTCATTGGTGGCCAGTCATATCACTCTAATGTAATTAGTCTACTCGTAATCTTCATTGGTGGCCAGTCATATCACTCTAATGTAATTATTCTGGTCGTAGTCTTCATTGGTGGTCAATCATTACTCTAATGTAATTATTCTTGTCGTAGTCTTCATTGGTGGCCAGTCATATCACTCTAATGTAATTATTCTGGTCGTAGTCTTCATTGGTGGTCAATCATATCACTCTAATGTAATTAGTCTACTCGTAATCTTCATTGGTGGCCAGTCATATCACTCTAATGTAATTATTCTGGTCGTAGTCTTCATTGGTGGTCAATCATCACTCTAATGTAATTATTCTAGTCGTAATCTTCATTGGTGGCCAGTCATATCACTCTAATGTAATTATTCTGGTCGTTGTCTTCATTGGTGGTCAATCATCACTCTAATGTAATTAGTCTAGTCGTAGTCTTCATTGGTGGCCAGTCATATCACTCTAATGTAATTTTTCTACTTGTAGTCTTCATTGGTGGCCAGTCATATCACTCTAATGTAATTATTCTGGTCGTAGTCTTCATTGTTGGCCAGTTATATCACTCTAATGTAATTATTCTACTTGTAGTCTTCATTGGTGGTCAGTCATATCACTCTAATGTAATTATTCTAGTCGTAGTCTTCATTGGTGTCAATCATATCACTCAAATGAAATTATTCTGCTCGTACTCCACTGGAAGCCAGTCTTATCACTCTAATGAAATTTGTCTGCTCGTAATCTTCATTTGACAATAAGCAGCTATGTACGATTATATATTTACTATGTTTTGTTTTGCAGTGGGTGGGGCACGTAGTGGTAAGCTATTAAGTTTTACGGTTTGTGTTCGCTACCATAATCATTTTTCAATTCTTCTTGCAATTAGATTATATTTCCTCGAGCCCTGACTTTAGACGATGTTCAATCATTTTGTGAGGTATTAACGTATTGCCAAAGAGGACAAGCCTTAGTGGCTAAGGAATACTACTACATCCTGGCTATAATGGGAATTAACGTTATGGGCTAGTCCATAGGTTTAAGGTTCGTATGACACTGACGATAATGACACATGTAATGATAATGTGTTGTTATTGTTGCTGTTGTGGGCTCAACGCCAAGTTACAGCATGTGATAGGCTGTACATGGCGGCCAGGATATATGGTGGACACAAAACCCTCGAAAACCACTGGAAGCTACTGTCAAACGTTCTCACATACCCATGCTGGGCGAGTCCAAGTCTAGAACCAACTTGGATAAAGTCGTGATATCAGTCATCTGCACAGGTAGGCGCTTTGAAAATTTGTTAGTTCTGGCCCCCTGTTAAATTCGAACAGAGGTCAAAACGGAATCATGGTAATATTATGGAACCGTATACTGATAAAGGAAATGTGTTAACGGTAGAGCTACTAACCAACACGTCGTCTTGACCGACCGACGCCACTCATCTATTAAAGAGAAACCTACATTTACTACTCCATACGCCGTTTTGACTGACCAACACTAGCACCGACTAACCAACACGCCACTTCGACTGACCAAAACCACAATTACTAACAAATGAAAAAGAGTTCGAGTTCATACACGTACCCACCTATATTCAAGAGTGTTATTCGTCAAAAACTTTGGCTGTATTGTTGATTGTCATTGTCAATTGTTTTATAGTTATCGCCCTTTAAAGTAAAAGTAAAGCTTGCACTCTTTATGCATGGATGATTGAGAAAAATCCTTGATAATATTGACAGAATTTTAGATGCATATTAATACTATTGCCATGCAAGTTACAGAATTTTAACTTGTAGTCTGCAGAGATTCGAACCTGGATCCGCGGGTTACGGCACTTATAGCCTTACATTCACATACCAACTTCTATACTCACTCTACCATCCACATGCATTCGTTCGTAGCAGACCCAGTAATGAATTCTCATCTAAAGAGGTCGACTCTGTCACTCTTTTATGGGAGGGTGTTTCTTCCCGGTGGTTTCCCAGCGTTTTCTTCCACCAGCTATACGAGCCGGTATGTCTAGCTATATATAACTTATCATGCCCTGAAAAAGGCGTTAAACCCGAAACAACAACACCCTCTAACGTTCCTGATCCATACAACAGAAGGTACATGGGTGTTATGAAAGAGCAATACAAAATACACACACAACAGAGTGAATAGCGCTATAACCCTGGATCCTACGAGAGAATGATTTATAATATATATATATATATATATATATATATATATATATATATATATATATATACTAAGTTTGTTTGGGTTTTATTTCCTACATTTTCTTTTTTTCTGAACATATTACAAGTATACAAAATATTAAAAGCTGTAAATATTCGTTTAATTGCTGATATATGTTTTGCGATTTACGACTAGCGAAGCAAATTTACCCATATACATATATTACAGTTCCCGACGACCCAGACAAAATGTATGCCTCCTGACTGAAACTGGTGATCGACCTTTGACTGTGTGTCTTGAGCAGACATAATGCAATTCAAATCTAGTGTTATGCATGCGGGTATTGTATGCATCTTTTCAAGATCTTGTTTATTAGCATAAACCATTTCTCCACTCTTTTCATAGTTGAACTCGGTTAGACAGTGAGACACTCAGGAGACAGACACCATGAAAAAGCTGTACAGTCATCATATAATTATAAAACAAATTGTACCTGCTAACAGTAGTTACATTAAAATGGCATTATTACTTTATTCCGTAGATTCATAATCTTGGCAAAGTTGACAAATGTCATCAGATTTATCATGAAAACAAGTCTTCTACCACCATTAGATAAAGTCCATATATTGGGTTTTCCAAAGCATACCTGACATCGCTCATTATCGTCAAATTCCAAGCCGATGTAAGGGGTGCGGACGGACTTAAGGTATGTGATGGCTATTTATACAGGCAGATGTGAGGGGTGCGGACGGACTTAAGATATGTGATGGCTATTTATACAGGCAGATGTAAACAACAAAACCTTGAAATTCAAGTATAGTGCATTTGCAAATATATAATGGTAGAAAAAATCAGGTCATCCTTTTTCTTGCTAAATTGGAACGAAACATTTCAACGAAACAAGACATGGTGGTATTGGAACCAAGTGCGCTGTTGAGAGATGTACCTATCTTGATATCATCTACCTCATTTTCTGACACCCACTGTCTCTTATTTTTCTGTTTGTGGTTAAAATTTCATTACGTGTTTAAGTTGCTTTTAGATATGTCTTTTTTATTTTGTTGTTCATATATATTGGATATGGAGATTATATATTTATTTATTTATTTATTTATTTATTTATTTATTTATCTATAGTAACATGTAACATAACACTGAGCTTCATCGTTACACATCACGTTTAGACGTCGTATTGCACACATCCGCACTGACATAGGCCATATAATGCTGTCATAGGCAATATATCGCTGCCATAGGCCATCTAATGCTGCCATAATTCATTTATGGAATATTTTTTAGTTTCATCAATACAGTATTATGTTTCAGTCGGAAATCTCAAAAAATAATTTCAATGTTTTGGTAGCCAATTTTAGCACGATATTCAAATTATTATTTTCATAAACTTAATTTGAAAATAAGGACTCGTGTAAGATAACCTGTTTACTCTGATTTACTTATCTGAATACCTCATGGAAATATGGGAAGGAACTTGATAAAAAAGGTGTGTGTGTGTGTGTGTGTTTGATTTTTAACGTAGTTTTAACAATTTTTCAGTCATATCGCTACGATTTCTACAGTGTGGCAGTTTATACTGATGTCTAGTTCTTGGGAATCATACTGTATAATGCTCCACCCAGACTGGCACATTATCCTAACACCAGGCCGACAGGTCGTAACACTAAACTCTGAATGCTGAGCGCCTAGCGAGGCAGCTGTTAGGACCATTTTTATAAGGTTTTGGTATGACGTGGCAGCGGTTCGAACCCGCAAACTCACGCCTCTGAGGCGGACTCTCTAACCACTTAGGCTACCGATACGACCATAAAATAAACATGTCATCGGACGACCGGTGAAAAGCAAATCAAGCACGAAAAACTCGATTTTGAAAGTTTTGAGATTGCAGTCTATAAACTTGGGTTTCATAAATTATCATTTGAAAATTTTATTTGTGCTGTGAATGTCTTCCAACATGGTAGAACCTTACATTTGCAATTTTCAAGAGCTGCTAATTTGTAGTATATGGATGTTTCTAACACCTTTATACAGTCAAAAGACCAAACAATAAACCTGAGCACTGTTCATTATACTCTTTTGCATATATGGCGGATTCAAGGCAATGGCCATTAAAAAAGATTTTACAAAAATTGCTTATGATCTGCTTGGTGACATCTGAACAAAACAAAAAGATTCGAACTGATATGCAAAAGTCCCTGCTATATCTTAACCCCATATCTTTAAGAATAATTTAAAACCATGCATCTGTGGTTTGAGGTTCCTAAACGATTGACTCAAATACTATAAGTACGCTAAACCTAGCATGCAGACGACACGCTGAGTAAAATGTAGCAATTAGTGTGTTTAGTGTGTGATTGTCTTTGTTGTCAATTTAGAACTAAGATGATGGTGTTACTTTTCCTAGTTCTTTGTTCCGAATCGAAGTTTCGTGTGATTAAGCGCAGTATATCTCGTGTGCTCAGAGCATTGTTTAAATCCTGTTTCGAGTCACATATTTCAGTCTTTTAAATTACAGGACCCAGAGTCTAATAAAAAGTGTTTAACGGACTTAACTGTGTTATTTGTGAGATCGGTTCTCTCACTGTATGAAATCGGGTCACAATTAGTACTTTCAGTTCAGTACGAATGTAGTTCTAGTCTATTTTTAGAACATATCTTCCTCTCTCATTTTGGCAGTGATAGAATAGTTATATGTATGCATTTTTTGTAGGGATTTATAGGTAATTGTTTACTCTTGAGAATATGAGCTCAGGGTGTCGTTTTCCGTGTGTTTTTCGGCAACCGTGCACAATGAGTAATAAGGCCTTGCTGATGATCCGGAAGTGAGATCTGTGTTATGTTTACATGCTGCTATGTTGACATTCCAACCTCTCAAAAAAATGCAGCTCAACCTTTGACAAGAACTTCACCGTGAAGTCATATTTCAAGGTATTTTAAATTAACGTATGATTTGTATTGATTGTCCAGAGTGGAAAGGTCAGTATTGAGAAACAAATGCAGCGAACATACAATTAGTAAAATTATTGTTGTTGTTGTGGGGTTTAACGCCATTTTTCAGCACACGATAGGCTATAGATGGCAGTCAGTATTAATGGTAGAGGAAGAACCCGGGAAGACCCGGAAAGAACCACCGACCCACGAGAAGCTATTGGCAAGCTTTCTCACATACCCACATTGTCTGAGGTGAGATGGCAGTGATCCGTAACGGAGAGCGCTTTAGACCACTCGGCCACTGGGGCCCCCTATAGTAAAATTAATTGTGTTCTATGTCCGTATGACTATATGTATGTGTAACGTCCTGTTTCAGGCGTCACGCATGCAAAAGTCTTTCAGCTGAAATGGAACCATATTCAAGACTTTATACACTTTTTTCTCAAATATTATTATTCAGTGATATTTACATTTGAGCGGTAACTGTCCTTATTTCAGGAACATTACATTCTCTGGCAACAACAAAAAACATTGGAAGGACATTAAATAGATCAGTATATTTATTCTAAAGATGCTTGTTAAAATACAAAGAAGAAAGATCCCTAAACATATTTGCCTTAATTAATATTGATTTAAGAACATTATATGAAACGTTATATATATATATATATATATATATATATATATATATATATATATATATATATATATATATATATGTGTGTGTGTGTGTGTGTGTGTGTGTGTGTGTGTGTGTGTGTGTGTGTATAATTGTTGTGCATGTTAAAAATTTCATAACGTCAATACACAGAGGTAGCTAGAAGAATTATAACTACATGCATGAAACCCGTTCCCATCAGAATTTATGAATGAAAATGAATCATGGTGATTTATGTTGATAGGAAATTATGATAATCAGGTCAAATAATAATAATAATAGTAATAATAATAATAACAATGATAATAATAATGATAATACTCTTGTTAATTAAGTTTGGTGTGTTGGGTACACCACAGTTGTTCATGACCCAGTTTTGAAAGGTAATCCTGCATTCAGAGTGCACCTGTGTACAAACACCAGCCTCTAGATTTCCCATGAGTGACAGCTGTTGACTGGTTTATCTCTGTATGTATAGGTTGTTATTAAGTGGTAATGAAACGTTAATATTACACATCATCAAGGTAGATGTGTAGGTTGCTTTATTCCGTGATTCTTCGGAGCATGTGCTATAAATTCGTATCGAAATTACTTGAATGAAATCATTCTACTGCCACAGTTTTAAACGTTTGAATAAACTCAGATGTCTAATTGTAGAGATAAAACTCTGTCCATTATAGTCAATAATCGTTCAAATGTAGATGCATGAAGGTACTGCACGTTATCATTGCATGTTCGACATGAGTACACATAATTATTGGAGATATTATGTATGTCTATATATTTGTACTCTTAGTACATGGTTTTATCTAATTTATGTTTAATTGTATTTATGTTCGTAACTTGTACATCTTATCTACAGTTATATTTTGCCTACATTACAGGGGTCTGTTAAGAGCTTAACATTACATGGGATCTATAAACAGATGCTTACATATGTTTTGACAATTACAAATAATTATCTTAATAATAAGACTTGATGACGACTTTGGGTTACTTTCTCATTGGCTGATAGTGTTTGGATGGTTCTAGATGAATCCAGTAGCTTCTCATTGGTTGGGATAGGTCACATAAATTTGATATTTTGCCTAGGGTTGCGTCCCGTGTCGGGAGAGGAAAGGATCCTGGTAGTTGAGCAGAGGCTGTCCATGCAATACACTACTTTGGCCTTGACTTCTTCGAGACAGGTGGTCGGGATGGGCCCTGTCTCGATAAATCGGCTGGTCACGCCGAGCCCTAGGAAGTCTTTATTTACTTCCTCACCTTCTTTGTCTTTCTTCTTGTATCTCTCTTGATACCACCGTTGCCCCTATAGTGTAGTCCTTTATCTGGCCCTTTCCCAAGTCTTAGAAGACTTCCTAGAAGGGGGGGGGGGGGGCTTAACGGGTCAATCAGAGAAAATTTTACCGACCCTAGAAGGTGGTGACTTCACGGGTCAATTAAAGGTAATTTTATCAACTGTGTATGGCATCTGCGTATCCCTGGCACCTGAAAAGTGTCACCTTGTTGCGCTCCATGTTGGGCGGGGACCACGGGTGCTGAATTTTCAATAGAACTAACATGGAAAATAAAAAAAAATCAAAATAAACGTACCAAAACTGGATCAGAGTCGGATGATGAACCATGTAGTGTGGAATCGTTTCCTCGCTTCATGGTCATCCAATCAAAAGACGAATCTAAACCACTTGCTGCACTATCGCCATTTATAGTCGAAAAGACTATGCTTGGATTAGTCGGCAAGCCAAAAAGTATCAAAAAACTAAAATCAGGCGGCCTACTTGTAGAGTGCGAGCGCAAAGCACATACTGAAAATATCCACAAAATTAAAACCTTTCACGATATTCCAGTAACCTGCTTCGCCCACTCTACACTAGATACATCAAAAAGCATCATTCTTTGCCGTGACTTAGCTGAAGCAACCTGAAGTAAGCGACAAAGAAATTGTCGAGGGGATGAAAAATAAAGGTGTCACTGCAGTCCGCAGAAATCGTATCAAACGAAACAACAATCTGCAGGACATCAACACCATTATACTCACCTTCAGCAAGCCAACAGTACCTAAAGTGGTCAAAGTTGGATTCCTACAAGTTAAGGTTGAGATATACATATAAAATCCCATCCGATGCTACAAATGTCAAAAATACGTTCATCATGAAGACCTATGCTCCAGAAACCAAATATGTGGCAATCCGAGTGCAAAGCCACTCCGCATTGAGTCAACTGCGGAAAGGAACACCATGCTAATTCAAAGGAATGCGACACATGGAAACAGGAGAAGGAAATACAGAGGGTTAAATACACATCCAACATCCCCTGTCCAGAGACGAGGAAGCTTGTACAAACTAGAACATCCCTCCCCGGCCCGTCATTCTCAACTGTAGTGAAAAGCAACCAAAAAGCAACGAAAGACGCACAAACCCAAACAAATCCACCTGAATCCCCTTCCGGCTCGAACATTCCGCATTACAAACCCCTGAAAAACTCAACATCTACTCAAACAACATTCAACAATACTCCACCACCATGATCACCAAACAGTAAAAAAAGTCGCAAGCTGACAGGCAGCGAAAGGGTTCTGATGACCCCATAAAGCTGCACAATAGGTTTGGAGACTTTGAGGATATGGATGCAGAAGAAACTGCTCCATGTCCTCAATGAGGCTCCAGACCTAACAACAAAAAATACACCCCCGTACTTCCTCCAGAGAAATAACCAAACAGATTGCCTCCGCGAAAGGTCTAACCAAGCTCCAGAATCTTCAATACAAACCTGTAATGAAGAACACCACCATACAATGGAACTGTAGAGGACTTAAAGCCAACTACCATGATATTCTTCTGCTTTTAAACGAACATGATCCTGCAGTACTATGCCTTCAGGAAACGTTTTTGAAAGATACGGATAACATCACACTTAAAAACTACTCCCTGTTTAACACCTACTCTCAAAATGTTGACAGGGCCTCAGGAGAAGTCTCTATTATTGTGAACAACAGAGCCCCTCATAGCGTCACCCCTTTAAACACAAATTTACAAGCCATTGCTGTAAGCGTCACTCTAAATCTACCTTTTGTTCTATTTACATACCACCGAACACCAACCTAGTACCAAACGAATTAGACAATCTTGTTAAACAACTTCCCGCACCCTTTGTTTTACTCGGGGATTTTAATGCCCATAATATTTTATAGGGATCAAATCACATAAATGACAGAGGGCACAAAATAGAAGACTTCATTTCCAGACACGATTTTTGTCTATATAATACCAAATCACCGACATATTTACACCCAGGAACGGGTACATATACATGTATCAATTTGACAATATGTTCTCCTTCGCTGCTTTTGGACTCTGAATGGAAGGTCGCTGATGACCTTCACAGCAGTGATCATTTTCCAAAATTCATTGAAAATATTAACTCTACAATTGATGACGTAATTCCACAATGGAATATTAAGAAGGCTGACTGGTCTAAGTTTGAAATACTCTGTAAAACAGGCTGAATGAGGATACAGTTTTCAATGTTAATAACCCTATTCAGCATTTTACATCTATTTAATAGAGATTGCAGAAGAATATATCCCCAAGTCCTCACCAAACTATAAAAGAACCCCAAAACCTTGTTTCACCAAGGAATGTAAGGAAGCCATTAGACAACGCCGAGAAGCATTGAAAAATTTAACAATCGTCCGTCGCCTGAAAATGTAAGTAAATATCGTATTGTCCGGGCCAAAGCTAGCTACAATCAAAGAAAGTAAACGAGCATCGTGGAAGAAATATGTTTCTTCTTTAAACTCTCATTCTTCTATTCAAAATGTTTGGGACACGATCCGCAAAATAACCGGAAAGAGAAAACACAATTTTCTCCGACATCTGAAACTGAACAATAACAATTTTAGTTCAAAACGTGACATAGCAAATGTTATTGCTGACACATTCTCTAAAATGTCCTCATCATCTAATTATTCAGAAGCCTTCCAAAAATTGAAAGCTCAGAAAGAAAAGTCACGTTTAAAATTCACATCCAACAACTCGGAAAGTTATAACCAACTGTTCTCACTATCAGAGCTTATGGAGGCTTTAGACAAGGCCCATGATACATCCGCTGGGCCTGACGAAATACATTACCAGTTTTTAAAACACCTTCCAGAATCATCATTAACATCTCTTTTGAAACTATTCAATGATTTATGGATTACTGGTAATCTACCTAAGATGTGGAAAGAAGCAACAGTAATACCAGTTCCCAAACTAAGTAAAGATAGCGAAGATCCTACCAACTATCGGCCTATTGCACCCACAAGCTGCGTGTGTAAAACAATGGAACGAATGATCAATTCTCGGCTTGTTTGGTACCTGGAAACTAACAATTTAATATCTCCTTTCCAAAGTGGCTTTCGTTATGGACGGAGCACCAATGATCATCTAGTTAGACTGGAAACATTTATTCGCGACGCATTTATCAAGAAAGAACATTTAGTAGCGATTTTCTTCGATTTAGAAAATGCCTGTGACACGACATGTAAGTAAAGGATACTAAATGACCTGCAGTTACGACGACACCACGATGAACCTAAACTCACGCAGGACGGAACAGCTATTACAGTTATTGAGGAAACAAAATTTTTAGGTATTATCTTTGACAGAAAACTGACTTTTATTCCACACCTAAAGAACTTTAAAGCTAAATGCTTAAAAGCACTTAACCTACTTTAAGTAGTAGCACACACTGACTGGGGTGCTGATAGAAAAGTCATACTGAATTTATTTAGAACGTTTATTCGCTCCAAACTGGACTATGGTTGCGTTGTGTATGGTTCAGCCAGAAAGTCATATATTAAAATGCTTGATCCAATTCATCTTCAGAGAATAAGACTGGCTCTGGGAGCATTTGAAATATCCCCGTGTGAAAGCCTACTAGCTGAAGCGAACGAACCACTGTTATCACATCGTAGAGAAATGCTTTCCGCACAGTATGCTCTCAAAATTAAAATCAAACCCTCTGAATCCTGCTTTTTCGGCTGTTTGTCAACCCAAATACAAAACCTTATACGAAAATAAACCAAAAGCCATACCTTCCTTTGGCATTAGAATATCATCCATCCTTGACAGTACAAAAATAAATCTTTCTAAAAGTCAGAAAACGTCCATCTCCGAAACACCACCCTGGTTACTTAAACAACCAAAAGTACTTTTTACGCTACACGATGAAAAACAATTCGAGACAAACCCATCTGTCTTCCACAACTCTTACCATGAACTCCTCACCGAATTTACAAACTACACAAGAATTTACACCGATGGATCAAAGGATGATCAGCCTTTGTTTGTGGAAATCACACAGCGCAAGTTCGCTTACCAAATGGAACATGAATTTTTTCAGCCGAAATCAGAGCAATAGACCTTGTACTGCAACATATAGAAAACAAACGTATTTTAAACCGCATCATCTTCTCTGACTCACTATCAGTACTTCGGTCACTACACAATAGAAAACTGGAGAATCCATTATTGAAAAACATACTCGTCAAAAATACCGAGCTGAGTGTCTCCCACAATATAATATACTGTTGGTTACCTAGCCATATTGGTATTAAAGGTAACGAAAAAGCCGATCGCGCTGCTAAAATGGCCCTTATTCAAGAACCATCTGATTTTAAAATACCGTATACTGATTTTAAACCTAGGGTCAGAAAGTCCTTACGGCAGAAGTGGCAGGCATCATGGAATGATGCGGTGAATAACAAACTTCATGCAATCAAGCCAACTCTAGGAAAATGGACTCCTTTCTTCAGAACCGTGCGTAGGGAGGAGATAGTCATTGCAAGAATCCGAATTGGTCATACTTATATCACCCACTCCCGCATACTAAAAGGTGAAGACCCACCAGAGTGCGTTTCTTGCAATGAACCATTCATTGTTAAGTACTTTATGATAGAGTCTTTTGACCTGCAACCTACGTGCGATCAGTATTACAATGTGCATGACATGAAGGAACGTTTTTGATACAATAAACATCACTTGTATTATAGAGTTCCTGAAAGCAGTGAAAATTTACTCTAAACTCTAAGTTTTATGATATCACCTTGTGCAGTTTTATGCAATATATATACCGTCCATTATTTAATACCTTATCATCATTCTTCATTAACATGCACCATTTCCATCCCCCGTTGATCGGAAAGCTTTATTTTTCACCGTTACCATCTTATCGCTTTAATTTCAATTATTTGGTTTTGATATTGTTGGCCGATATGAGACTTTGTATAATTTTTAAAAGATTATACATATAACATTTTGTTTGGCGCTAAATAGCCTAACAGTGCTGATGCGCCATTAAAACACAATCAATCAATCAATCAATCAATCAAGAATAATGTCCCTGATAATTCACATGACGAAATGCAATTTAAGATAAATTATTTTTTCAAGTTCTTCTGATATCTTATTCTTCTTTCAAGAAAAAGCGAAAAGAGACTGGGAAGAAAGATCTAATTATAGAGAATAATAATATTATCCGATGATATTTAAATAATTGTTACTAATTTGATAAGTGAAAAATAGTAAAAGTTTTTAGTTTACTTTTCCACTTACCGAGAGAAGAAAGATGTAGATACCAGAGGATAGGTTTTTGTCGTTGTTGTAAGGTTTAACGCCATTTTTCAGCACAAGAGAAGCTGTACATGGCAGCCATAATAAATGGTAGAGAAAGAACTCGGGAAAACCTCAGAAAGAACCATCGACCCACGAGAAGCTAATGGCGAGCTTTCAGACATACCCACAATGGCCGAGCCCAAGACTCAAACCCACGAAAACCGAAAACAGAGGTGAGATGGCAATGATCTGTAAACGGTGAGCACTTTTGACCACTCGGCCACTTGGGGCCCCCAGATCATAGGTACCGTACATAGTCGAAGTTGTTAGATGGAATGGAAAAAAGAACAACGAATATATTGCTCCATTCTAATGTAAATATTCTGAATTTCGATATAATCGTAATCATTCTTTATTCATTTGGGACTGATGAAACTGTACAATGCCGCTGAAAGTTGACGGTATGAATATTCAAATACAATTGGAAAGGTACAATATAGATTCTGTACTAGATTATTAAACCTTCTGAAACATACATTATCTTTAACCACGAAGGGAATGTGGAAGATTATGTCAATGTCTAACTTAGTAGGGTAAATGCATTAATACTGGAATAGGTTGATTAAAATGGGTGATAACCGATATCCAAGGCAATGATATATATTGTTCGTAAAACAAATGGACGAGTCGGGTATAGTTACATGGGTTTTGATAGCTAAAGACATTCTACTTAGATATAGATTTGACTATATTTGTTCGCACAGGATGTATAGTGTGAAAATGTGTTTTTGTTGAATTTCAGACAACGTCTTAAAGACAAATAATTCAAGATTGTAATTCAGCCGTAACTAAGTCAAATAAGGCATATCACTAAAACAAATTTTATATTTTTTCATTTCAGTTTTGTACAAACATTAATTTACATATCCGCCTACAAAATACGTTAATCTGGCTCCGTTGATCCACTCAACAATTTAGCTATAGAGGAAAGACAGCGTAATGCCATCTCCCATATCACGTCTGCGGCATGATACCTCAGTGCTGATCATCACTATGAACTGCCACAATGCAGACATAGTACCGTAATGGTTCAAATTGTTAAAAGGGACGTTAAAAATACACAAACACACACACACACACACACACACACACACATTGGTATGTAACTGTAGTATTACGGACCTATGCCCAACATGACAAACAACTTATTGTAATTGAACAGTTTAGGAGTGCATACATATACCATTATACATCCCAGAGTGGCATAATTTTTAAAAGATTATACATATAACATTTTGTTTGGCGCTAAATAGCCTAACAGTGCTGATGCGCCATTAAAACACAATCAATCAATCAATCAATCAATCAAGAATAATGTCCCTGATAATTCACATGACGAAATGCAATTTAAGATAAATTATTTTTTCAAGTTCTTCTGATATCTTATTCTTCTTTCAAGAAAAAGCGAAAAGAGACTGGGAAGAAAGATCTAATTATAGAGAATAATAATAACTTCCCCTACCCCCCCCCCCCCTCCCAGCTTCCTGTCCCCGTCTCTTGTACGTTTTTGTACCTTGTAGGGCAAAAAGCCGTGTGCAAGATACGTACCATTCCTTCCACCCCAACCACATATTCATGTCCCCGTCTGTAGTATGTTTTTGGACCTATGTGCTGCTGATAGATCTATGTTATTTAAGTGTGTGTCCACTTCTGGTATGATGGTAACCAGGTGTTGTACTATAGATTTAAGGCATACAGGAAGATATCATGCTTAAACATTTTTATTTATAGATTGTTTGTTTTCTTTATCCTCCAAGTGGCTATGTAAGTGTCCTCCACGAACGATCTGGACATGTAAGAGGGGTCTCCAGCATGCGCAGAGGCTGGTACTAACCCCTTAAATAAGGTGGTGTCCTAGATCCCATTTCCTTTACAGGTATTATAGCAGTGGGGGACACTTTTAGTATCAAATTGTCATTGCTCGGTTCCTTCTTTCAAGTCTGATTACAGGTCCACATCTCAACATAGTTTTAGATACGAAGTTAATTGTTCGTTGGAGCAAGTTTTTGTTAGTTAATATATATAGATACAAAATGTAGTCGTGATATCTTCCCGTTCCTTGAAAATGAGTTTTAAGTATATCTCTCTACGCTTTCGTTTTGGAACATTGTGTGATGACACCAATTTATGTTAATTCTCCCGACTTGCACAGCGGACATTTCATAATTCATAATTCTGATGTAATCTTTTCAATGGATGCATGGTGACGTTTAGCAATTTACCCAGCTATCCAGACATCCTGTAGGTACTTTAGAATCATGCTTAATTTTCTTTTTTCCTTTAAAATTATCATGGCCTAGTTATTCTCTCTGAATGTTATTTCTAGTTACTTCAAGTACTGGTATCGTCTAGGTACTTCACGTAATATGGTTAGATACATGATCGGTCTATTGTTGAGGATAAGGCTGTCCAGTACACAGATAGGACGTCACATGCGTATTTGGGTTCTCATTTGAATTACCTTGTTAAATTTATGACATTGACAATCTTAGTACATCATAGATTCGGAGTATTAATCCGTCTGTTACTTTGTCCTATTTCCTATATAAATATACTTTGGGTAGGCAAATGCAGGTTAATCCCCCACATACAAGTAGCTGATTACTAACATATCCAATTCGTCAAGTCACTTACTGTTTTCATCATGAAACGGATATTACTATAGCTGTACTCAAGTCTATCAAACAATTCGTCTTGATCAACTAATATCATTGTTCCATATAGTCAATGAATATCTAATTAGTCTATTGCTATTTGTACTGACAAAATATTATTCTGAATGTTCCTCCCTTAAACCCCACTTATTTGAGTAAAGTTGATAATCTTAGACATATGTTTTCTTACTCGTCAGGCAAACAGTCTAATTAGGATTTTGCAACTGAAATTTAGTAGCGAAATGGACTTCCAGTTGCTCATGTCTTCTTTGTTCCCCTTCTTTTTATATATGATGGTTACTGAGCGGTATTTCTCCATGTAAATTGATATTATTATATAACGACTCCTTAAGTCACTAATCGTCAAAAGAGACTGATTTCATTATGACACTGATATTACTATATATATATATATATATATATATATATATATATATATATATACCGGATTTTGGTCCACTTTCAGGAAACATAATTAAAAAACCAAATTGTATCAGCACCCCACCCAAATAGCTGTGCTCTAGTCTATCGACCAGTTCCACTTGATCAACTATTATCGTTGATCCATATAGTCCTTGAATATCTAATAGGCCTATTGTTGTCGGTACTGACAAAATATTATTTCGAATATTCCTCCCTTATTTCACACTGCTTTGAATGACGTTCATAATCTTAAACATACTTGTTCTTACTCTCCAGGCTTGTAGTCTAATTAGGATTTTGCAATCGAAATTTAGTAGCGAAATGGGTGTCCAGTTCTTCGGGTCTTCTTTGTTCCTCTTCCCTTTATAAATGATAGTTACCGAGCCTTCCTTCGTTGTTCGCGGCATTTCTTCCTGTCAAAGGATATTATTATATAACGACTCCCGAATGGGGTTTAGTTCTTTTGCGAAATTGCTGATAGAACTCCGGGGTGAATCCCTCTGATGCTTCAGACTTCCCTCTCACCTGGGATTGTATCGTTTGGTTTGTATTAAGGTTTTTGTTGTTGTTTATTTTGTTTATCTGTGTTATTGTTGTTGCTTTGTTATATATCCGTACCTTGTATGAAACATTTACATTTCTCTGTTAGTTCTGATGTAATATTTTCAATGGATGCATATTTTTGTATTTATTTATATCCCCTGTCTAAATTTTGCGACTTATACAATTCAATGTAAAAGATTCTTACGTTTTCTAAAATTTCATCTTTTAGTGAAACGATAGTGTCTCCTTTTAATTTGTCAATATATTTTACCTTATGGCTTTTGATATCTTCTCTTTTATAGAAACCTTTAGCATTTTCGTATATCTCTGAGAAATTTCCGGCTCGCATTTTCATTACATGATTTTCTTCTGCTTCTATTTTCTCTAATTCCATCTTTGCATTTTGCTTGGTTCCAGTGTCTGCTATTTACTTTTCATTATTTTTTTTATAGTTCTCTCTATTTTTTTGTTACATATTTTACAGTACGCTTTAGTCTGCGTTTTTTTGTTCAATATTAGCTCCCCCATGTCTTGAATATGCTTAGGTCCAGCTAGTAGATAAATATCCATAATTCTCTTTTTATTATAGTTACGTATTCTTTCTCTTGTAGTGTCTTTAAGTTTTTCTACCTACAGGCTTATAGATATAATGTTGTGATTAGGTATTTTGGTTCAGTAAGTATGCATTATTTCTGCAGCATTTGACATAATAGACCATGATATATTACTTCACCGTCTCCAGCATGTATTTGGCATTCATGATACAGCCTTACTGTGGTTCAAGTCCTACTTGGTCAACAGGACACAAATTGTATCTGCAAATGGAATATACTCCAGCCCAGTTGATCTATGTTGTGGTGTTCCATAGGGGTCTGTTCTTGGACCTGTTCTCTTCATTCTGAACACACACTCGCTTTCAAGTGTCATAGATCATCATCCAAAGTCTCACCAATTGTACGCTGATGACACCCAAATATACACATCTAGCCACCCAACTGAAGTTGATGCTACCATCCAAGGTGTAGAGAGGTGCATTTCTGATGTGAAATCATGGATGACATGTAACAAGCTGCAGATGAATGATGATAAAACTGAGGCCATTCAGATGAACAAAAAGACTTTCTCATTCACATCATTTACCTCAAATAATAAATATCAGCAACGCCAACATGAAATTCACACAAGCAGTACGGAACCTAGGTGCTACTCTGGACAGTACTCTCACATTGCACCAAAATGTCTGGTTCATCTCAATATCTACTCCAGTAACTTCAAAAAAAGTTCAAAACGCAGCTGCTCGGATCATACTTAGAGTACCACGATCAGAGCACACCTCCCTGCTGATGTGTACCCTACACTGGCTATCCATTCGATCCAGAATGAAACACAAAATTTGTTCTCTGTGCTACTTTTCACTGTCGGACTCTAGTCCAACATACCTATCCGACTTCACCCATGTGTACACACCAGCAAGATACTTACGATCCTCTTCTGACAATCGTATGCTCATTATTCCCACTATGAAAACAAAGTTATATGGACAGCGTTCTTTTGCATACCAGGGCCCAGCAACGTGGAATGAATTGCTCACTGAACTTAGACACAAAGACACAGTGATCACATTTAAGAGGGCTCTCAAAACGCACTTATTTCGACTACAAGAACAACCTTAAAGACCTAATAATGTTTCCTACCTGAAATATTCTCAGCATGTTTTATATTTTTAATGCTTTTTCTAATTTCAAGGTGTTTGTTTTTTTGTAATAATATTATTATATGATTTTTATCTTATAGGTGTTGTCTAATGTTGTAAAGCGCTTAGAGCTTCTAACGATTAGGCGCTATACAAAGTCCTCATTATTATTATTATTATTATTATTATGTCTTGTGTTTCATTCCATCACTGGATATAAAATATTTGTCTAGTTTGGTCTTTCCGATACTCGTATGTGCATTTTTCCTTAGTAAATTTAAATGTCTATAACTTTCAGTGAGTTTTTTTTTAGCAATTAGCAGTTTTTATCATTAATCCATTAAGTACGATTAATTTGTTCGGTGACCTGCAATCCGACTAATCTCATCCTGCACCCAGTTAAAATCGCTCCCAAAATAACATTTTCCATGGTATAATTTTGATTGTACCCTATTATTGTTTTCATAAAGTCGAGATTTTCAGATCGCTCCTGTGGCCTAGTGATTAGAATGTCCGCCTCAGATGCGACAGATGGCGGGTTCAAATCTGGCCGAGACATACCAAAGAGTTATATAAATGGTACTAACAGCTGCCTCCTTAGGCGCTCGTGATTAAGCGGTTAGTGTAAGACTGGTCGGACTGAGTCAGGATAATATGACTGGGTTGGACATCATGCTACAATTCTGAAGCATGATGACCCATTGCTAGACATCATTCTACAATTCTGAAGCATGATGACCCATTGTTAGACATCACAATAAACCGCCTCACTGCAGAGAGCGTAGAGATATGACTGAAAATGTTTTAATGCTACATTAAAAATCCAACACACACAAACACACACATAGACCTCGATGATTTTAATGTTGTACAGCGAAGTAACATAAACATTCAGAATATGCCAGTTGTTAACTTTAAGGTGTAACAGACTCACTTGGAAAATGTCATTTACTGTTATTTGCTTCCACTGTAGTTCAGTGCCATTTAATTTTTATATGAGTTTCTACTCCAGCTTTTAGTTCTTTTTTCTGCTGTTGTTACCGGTTAGGACTACAGCATTTAACATTTCTTCCATTATGACCTTCATCTCATTATACATGTTATACCTTTCCTGTAGTAAAATAACATCTTATCCCTTCCTTTCTCTTTCAATTTATTTCATTTACGTTTACAATACCTCTCGGAAGTTTGTTCCTTCTATTTTTTCATGATGTCTTGCTGAAAATTAAGCCATGCAGGCTTTATATGCTATTTTAAAATCCGGTTGGGTAATTTATTTGTCTCGGCCGTTTCCAGTCGCGAAATTCATTGAATTGTTTTAGCTGTGTAAGTTTCTTTCACAATCCTTCCCCTTCATAACTGTCCGTCAATCTTGCTATACTTTTTATATCCGTACTGTCATGTTTGTCGTACTCACTGGTAATTCCATTTTCAGTTGTGCCCGTTTAATGTAAGGCATGGTGCGTAGAAGAGGTAACCGCATATCGACCCAGTAATTGTCATCGAAGTACTCTGTCACTCGGTATTCATGCAACAGAAAGCAAGGTCTATAGAGGTTATTATACAGCAACACAAATAAATACCAAACGGAACCAGAACTGCTATCCCTACATTTTAATGGAGAAATCTTGATAAAATTTACATAATTTTTAAATACGAACATATAATGCTGCAAGAAGGTTAGATAATATGCGTCAACAGGGAATATAGAGCGTAACGTGTGTAATGTTGGAAGATTGCACACAAAAGATAGCCGATTATTAAGCCAGCATTTATCCTTTTATTCACTCGAACGAACTACTGTTGTAACCGCCAAAAGTTGTATCCATTATAATAATTATTCATCTATAAAACATCGTCTATGGTAATGTCAACATACAACAGAGTAACATAGATAAGGTACAAACACAATCCTGTGTATTCTCTTCCAGGTAAAATTTGATTGGTATCATTAATAGCTAGATGAATACCTTAAAAATAAAATTAAATTTAAGTAGTAGCGAGATGGTGGAGGGTGAGATACAATAGATGAAGTTAATTCTCATAGCTGATGGTCTATAAGTGGACTGAGCGTCGAACATACCTACAGTTACGTTACCATTATGTCCTGGATGGTGCTAGTACTAGTACGAGCTGGGTAACTGTCAAATTTTTAATTAAAATGTCTTCGTAATGATTTTATTGTTTCTATTTTTTCCAATGTGACATGTATACAAATATTAATATTGGCTGAGTTACCGATACATATCTGACTAATGAAACCATTTCACCCAGTTTCTTCTATTTACAGTTAATTTGTGTTGACCCAGATGCAGTCATCTTGATATCCGATTATCCAGACGAAATGTATGTCTACTGATTGGTCCGGATGATCGACATTTCACTGTATATCTTGCGCACAGTTAACCAAAAAATCAAATTAAGTGTTGTCAGGTCATTTATATGTACTTACACGATTTTGTCTTCTAGAATTAAATATTTCTCCTGGACCGCTCCGGTGGCCTAGCAGTTAAAGCGTGCGCCGCGGATGCGGGTGGTGGCAGTTTCGAACCCCGGCCGAGTCATAGCAAAAACTTATAAAAGTGGCACTAACAGGTACCTCGCTAGGCGCTCATCTTTAAGAGGTTAGTGTTAGGACTGGTCAGACAGATGTTAGGATTATGTAACTGGGTGGGACATCCTGTGGCGTGATGCCCCAGTGCTAGACATCACTGAAAAACAGCCACACTGCAGACATCGTAGCTATGTGATTGAAAACTTGTTAAAGCTTTTCTAAAAATACAGATCACACACACACACACACACACACACACACACACACACACACAGACACACTTAAATAGCTTTCCATTCATTTAATAATGAAGTTTACATAAACAAAGAGAAAGACAGCCGGATGACATACACTATGACAAAGTTATCAAAAGAAGGTATACCATAAGTGACATCGTTAATTATGTTTATATTCCATAACGGACATTAGGGGAACGGACGGCCTTGAAGTATTCAAAGGCAGTCATATAAGCAGATCTAAACAACAATTACCTTGCATTCAAGCCTTCTGCAAATAACAGAGCCAGATCAGGTCACGTGTTGAGGGGTTAGGTTTCCTAAATTTTAAAATGGCCTTGACGTTCCTCAAACGGGCATCAGATAAAAAGTCTGTCTGTTTACTAAAAGTGTGTATAATGCCCCAAAAAATACGCGAAATAGATGATGATCAGATTTCAAGTGACTGTACGTTTGCGTGTATGTAAGGTCTTTTTTAACCGTGGTGTGGGGGACGGAATACCCGGAAACCCCTCCCCCTTGATATGGCATTGAAAAACCAAACTGACTAAAAAAAGACCGCCCACCTCCCCTAGGTTGGAACGAGAACTTTCAACAAAAGGGAATATAACTGTATTGGAACGATTTATCCAGTTTACAGACAAACCTGTGCTCATGGCATTTACTGTAATTGTATCCCATTGTAAACAAATTATCTGCGCTGTCTTGTATTTACTTGTTTGTGGATAACATTGCTTAAGAAAAAAACAAGTATTGTAATATATTTAATTCTCGGTTTGTTATTAGTTCTTTCTTTCTGTTTTATAACCTGTTAACGTGGGCTAAAAACAGGTTATTTAATATTAAAATATCTGAAGGTCCATCTACCCTTCCCTACCTCATCTTTATCACTGTGAGAGATGCTAAGGTAACAGACTGATCGATGCGAAACATAGGAATGGGCAAGTAATACATTCCTTTATTGTAAGTCTCCCCAACTCCACCACCAAATCTCTCTCTCTCTCTCTCTCTCTCTCTCTCTCTCTCTGGATCTTCATAGAAAGATGCCAGGAAAAGTCCTTTTCGAAAACGATTTTTGCATATGTCATGCGGCGATGTCACTAGACATATGAATGATACAACATCTAGTCACGCGAAGCAAAGAGAAAGTTAGAAATCGAGAATAGAAAGAATTGTATGGTTTGAAAGAATGTTAATTATATCATAATAATGGGTGATTATTTCCGGCGTTTCTCCCTGATTCTTCCTCCACCATTTATACAGGCCGACATGTATAGCCTATCTTAAGGTGAAAAGGCTTTAAACACTACAAAAACAACAACAAAAACAATAATCATTTTTTGTAACACATATTTACCTGCAGTTAAGTTCATGCGCTTTTACCGCGGAAATTCTATTGTGTTTTCAGGTCCAGTGAAATGAGATCATATAGGTTTAGTAAGTATGGTCTTCGTTCCTGTTTTTAATATCAGTCTTTTGGAATCTTTGATTAGAATTTCTAGTTGCGTTTATAAATCAATTTGTGACCAATTATTTATTTAATTTATTCATTGGAATTACAAAGTCATAATTGATTATTTGGAGTATAAGCAAACTACTTTTGGATTATTAAGGACTCGTTCATTGTCAGTCTGGATTATATCATTGTGATACATCAGGGCACACAAGACCTTTAATGCAACATTTAGAAGTGTTTGAGATTGTATTCTAAATACTGTGAATTACTCTTAAATTTTCCCTTTGTAAATGAACTTGTTGACTCTACTAAATTAGGTAGGTTTACGTCTTTATGTTACTTAGCTTACGATCATATATTCGTAAAAATATAGAAAAGTTTTAAAAGCGCACAGACGGACATACATAAAGAACAATATATAGATTAATACATTTACTAGAAAGAATGGTAATAACGTTATGATTAAGACTGTAGGTCGATGTAGACTTCCGTGCGATTTTTCTGGTTTGAATTTATCGCTTTAAAAAAATTTAGTACTAATATTGCACATTCCTAAAACATTGTCTGCACGTTTCAAAGAAACAAATACAAACATTTTGCTATAGATGAATCTGCTTTACAGAAAAAAAAAACACCATATCATTTTATTGATTTTACTTATGAAAAACAACACGCTTAAAGTCAAAATAGTACATAATTTCTATACAAATCACCGGGAACGTCCCTTCAGTTTGAACAGTTGTCACATGTTGAGCAATACATTTAGTACAATGAAAACTATTATGTAATAAATACTGTAGTTTGAATGCAAGTAAAATCTTTCATTCTTTTAGATTCCTGCATTTGACTGTGGAAGATCACCAAAACAGGGTCAAAATGTGTGTAACTAATTTGAATGTTACTAGTGTGCATCTAAATTATGAGCAAATAGGATCATTATATCGATTCAGTTATTTAGATCTGATAAAAGCAAACCTAAATAAATCCACAGTTACATTATTTAATTTATTGTAGAGATTTAACTAATTTAATGTATCCTTTTCCATTTAGGATCAATTTGTTTTGTCCAACCCACGTAATCTACGGGTAGCGGGTTTGATATCGGCACAAGACAAACCTCATCGATATCATAGCGTGTCCTCGGGAAATGCAACCAAAACACGTTTCCTTGGCATGGTATAGTAAATATTTTACCAACTTCTGTATAATCGCTCCTGTGACAAAATTACACCCTACCAGTCTTGTAATTCTTGTAATTAAGGTATTCCTTTCTGACGTTCCTACACTCTACTATAAAAATATTTAACATGAATGCAGTTTTTATATCTTAACAAATCATATTCATATAAATTTTTCATGTTATAATAAAGTACTTGCTACTCATATCGACCCTAAAATTTATCACTTGAACTGATACTTGTAATAATGCATAGCAATCACTCGTGTTGCGTTTAAATTTGATACCATATTTGTTCTGAAGAAAGCAATAGATTTTAACTCAAATCGAGCCTGCATTAAAAGCAATAAATCTAATTTGATCGTCATGTGCATTATTCGTTCCTACTCTTTAATGCCAGGTAGATGCCACTTTTACCTCAGATTCCATTTTACTAAATTATACCACCGTAGGAAAAAATGTAGATTCAACTGGATAAAGATTTTATCAAAATGCGCCAGTTTAATGGAACGCATGCATTGGAACATTTTTTACACCGAGCTGAAAAAACAGAATGTTTTATTTGTTTGAGGAAACATAAAGGTGATTCAAATTAATTCAAGGTAAGCTTTTGAAACAGCAGCAGAGGGGGGATCAGACCACTTAAAGGAATGGTCACCTTGTGTTTGGATAAAAAAAAATAATGACCCTTCATAGAGGTCAATACCACGTCTACGATTATTGTTTGTCCCAAACAGAATTGTAGACGAACCCCCTCTGCTGCTATAATAATTAAATCATTATATTATAATAAAATGGTACATCCGGAATCTCATACTGCAAGAATAGCTCGAGAACGATTAGAAGCAATCAAAAAATTTCTTCCTGTTAGAGATTCATTCAGAAAAAATCTACAAGCGCAGCAAGAAGCACAAGTTGAGTACGAAGAAGAAACTAAAAAACTGTTTAAGCCCGTCACTGCAGTCATCAAAGAAGATCTTCTTCCGGTATCAAAACAAACTGCAGCGCAGACTGAAAAAATAGCAAGAAGAACTAAACAGACAAAGAAGATTTTACGAGATCTTCCAACTGATATAGCTGCGGCTCAACCTCCACATTTTGTTAGAAGAAATACTTGAGGGTATTGGTAAAATTCGTGCTGAAATAGGTGAGATGAAAGATCATGTACCAGAAACAGAAACAGGAGAAGCAAGGGAAAAGGTTCATATAAAAAATAAATTTAATGAACAACATCTTGATCTCATAAAGAAATCTAAAAATGTAGATATATTAGCTGAATATGCCGCACGGACTTATGATTATAGAAAGGATGTTTTAAAAGCCGAGTATGCCGATGATATTATAAGTCGTGATAATTGGTTCAGGTGGATATTTCGTATACATTATAATGTTGACCAAGCTAGAAATAGTGATACTAGATATATTGCATTTATTAAAGCAATAGATTTATATTATGATCGACTGCAAAAACAACAACAGCAACAACAAATACAACCTTCTTCTCCGATACCGCAGCAACAACAAATACAACTTCCGCAGAAACGGAAAAAACAAACTCCACCACCGCAGCAACAACCTTCTCGACCGCAATCTCCAGAAGAAGAATTTCACGATGCACCGGGTGCTACTGGCAGTGGTCTGGGAAATAATTTAGTTTGTCCTGATAATATCCTCAATGACGTGTCACGGTTAGAGGTTCTCATAGGAGGAAAACGTGCCGGAAATAATTCACCAGAAATAACCAATGAAGCATCTGATATTTGTCGGCGATTATTTCGTGGCAGCATCATGGATATTGGCGTTTACCGAGAGCTTATTGACGAGCTCGTTGATGATTAGTCACCGCGATTAGATAAATGGTAAATAAAATAAGATGATCATACATAATAATCATCGTAAATCTGTACAGGTCAGAGCGGTGAACTCACGATTACCAATCTACAGAGCTACTTACGGAGATGGACTTGGTGATGTTATTCGGGGATTATTCACAAGGATAGCTCCAAAAGCAGCACCTATTGCAAAACAATTATCGATGAAAGCTATCGATATTGTTCGTGAAAAAGCTCCTGGTGCAATTATCAATGTTGCTGGTAAGGCATTCTCGGCGATCAAAGAAAGACTAGCACGATTATTGCGACGAAAACAACAACCACCTGTGAAACTGGCAAGTACTGAGGTGATGCCAGCAGACGTAAGTAAAATAATAAATCAAGCTGCAAATCAAAAACTAGCGGAAGTATCTGAAGAAGCGGAAAAAAATATAACAGCAAATTTAATAGCAGGAAGTGGGTTTCGTCGACGATGATCATCATTTGGAAAAATGGTAATTATAATAAAAATGTTCAGGCGCGAATCAGACCCAGCATTTGATATGGAGGCACCTGTCCTTAAGTATGAATCTATACGTGATTATCAGTTTTATTCTTATGACGCAATACAACCAAATCAGCGGGGGAGAATCGAATTACAGGTTCATGATACAAGTAGATATTTCTTGCCCGCTGAGGCGTTTATTGAAGTAGAAGGTAGACTTGTAACGAATGTTGTAGCTAATACGCCATATGCTGCTAATTTGCGCGTTGGTTTTGTCAACAACGGGATTATGGCGTTGTTTGATAGCGCCACATACATGATTGATGGAAAAAATATCGAATCGATTCAGAAGGATCTTGATGTCGCTACAACAATAATTGGTCTAGCGAGATATTCTGATGATTACACAAGATCAGCCGGTCCAACAATGATGTTTGCCAAGGATATTACCAACAACGCTGATCATGTTCAGTATACCAAAATACGAACACCACGAGCCACTGCATCTGATCCACAACAAGTTGATTTTGAACACGCAGACAGACCAGCTGATGTTTTTGATATTATAGGAAGCGTTAATGCGACTTACAACCTAGGATTTGCAACACGCCGAGCAACGTTGTCAGGAAATGATAGAAATGTTTCATGTGCAATTCCATTATCTCACATCTTTGGATTTTGTAGAAATGTTAGAAAGGTCATCTCTGGAGCTAAACACACAATTGTGCTCGTAAGAAAAGGTGATGATAATGATGTAATCTGGCGAGGTGCTGATGTTGCTGATGGTAAAGTAAATATATCAAAACTTTCACTGTGGATGCCAGTAATGACTCCATCTATCACTGAGGAACAAAAATTACTCTCTTTTATGGATCAAGGTGGTAAATCATTGCTATCATGGTTAACAGTAACCACAGATGCTATTCAAAGTAATGTTAATGGTTTATTTACATGGCATATAGCATCACAACAGGGTGTTTCTTCACCACGACATATTTTTATTGCGCTGCAAAATAATAACCGAACGAATAATCAAGAACATTCATATATGATATTTGACAATCTTGGAGTTAATGAAGTTTTCTTACGGATAAATGGACATCAAGAACCAGCCGAGGATATATTGTTAAATTTTGATCAAAATCATGTAGCGCGCGCATATCATCGTTTAATGTCATTCATGGGACGTGATCAAAATATAGATACTGGTTTGCAAATATCACAATTAGATTTTACAAGTCTATATCCGATTTATTATTTTTCGCTGGAGCATCTTGATTTATCCAAACAATCTGTCGTTGATATACACTTTCGAGCTCGTGTTACTAATCCACCAGGTGCTGGTGCCTTCTACAGAGCAATCGCGGTCATGCTTAGCGATAAAGCCATGTTACTTGAAGGTGGTAGTGGTCGAATGAGGGTCGTTGATGCACCGGTGGAAAATCTGTAATCGTATTATTTAGAAAAATATATTTTATATAAAAATGTCGTATGGTCATGTTAATGTTACTCTGACTCCTGGTCAGGTCAAAAAACTTCAATCAAAAACCACCAACAAATGTGGAACTAAAATATCACTAAAACGAGATCAAATTGGTGGTGGTCCAAACAAATTATCGTTGATAAATAATCAGATTAAACATTTCAATAAAGCCCTGGAATCAAAAACTGGAGTTCAATTTCATCTTTCCCCGAGCGCCATCAAAGACATGGTTAAAACCGGTGGCATATTTCCACTTCTTGCGGCTATTCCAGCGTTAATAGCTGCTGCCGCGCCAGCCGTAGCAAAAGCAGCCGCGTTAGGTGCTGTTGGAACAGCTGCTGAAATGGCTCTAAAGAAAGCAACAGAGCAAGGATATAAAACAAAGGGACGCGGCTTAAGATTGCCAGGATCTCGTTGGGGGAAGGGTCTGAGGCTTCCACGTTAGATACTCCAGCATCAAATTTTGATTTACTTGATGCTGCTAAACGATTAAAAATAAAAAACTTTAGAGGTGTTTTCATGCGAGATCAATTACCAAAACAACCAAACAAACTAGAAACAGGTATTATTAATCTCGATGAACGTTCTGGACCTGGTACTCATTGGGTATCATACGCGGTTGATCCACGTGGAATCGTTTATTTTGATTCATACGGGTTAGCTCCACCAGTTGAATTTATCAAGTATGTCGCACCACTCCACGCAACAACCAGAGTTTGGTATTCAACGTTACCCACACAAACAATGACAGATCCACCAATATGCGGCCGTGAAGTAATTAATGTACTTAACGCTATATCAAAATCATCCAAACCGCCACATAAAATCGTGCATGATTATACAAGCAACCGATTCGTTGCACGTAAAGCGTTTTAAACAACAGGTCTTATTATAATGGTTGATATTTACGGAAGAAGATCCTCACGTGTTAAGAGAGCATTCGGCGATGTTGATTTGTCAAAGTACGCAACTAAAGATGACCTCGCTGACGTTATGAACCTGGCTGGAGTTGACCCAGATGAGGTTGTTATTTTTCAAGATCGACATGGTAAACAAAAAACGAGCAATATCAAATGGAATGATATAATCCGACGAGTACTTGGTGCAGCTACGGATAATATTCCGGTGTTTACTGACAGCGGCAGAATTAGGGATTCAAGTATGTCACTTAAAACCATCAGAGATGAAATTGCAAAAAGTGTTGCTAATCGCGTAAAAAATACCGGTGACACAATGACGGGTGAACTTAGCATGAACGGAAATAAAATAGTAGTTTTAAGAGATCCAATATCCGACGAAGACGCAGCAACAAAAAAATACGTCGACACCGTAGACGGTAAATTATCCACGTTACAGGCCGAGTATGATGTTCACGTGGGCACTTTTGGAAGATTTCGCAGAGTCTATCAAAGAATCATAGAAGAATTCTTCGGCATTCCGTTTGTCGTTGACATAAAACTCGTTAATATCAAAACCAACATTGACACGATCAAACAAACACAGCAAGATATCAAAACCAACATTGACACGATCAAACAAACACAGCAAGATATCAAGACCAACATTGACACCATTAAACAAACACAGCAAGACATCGTAGCGGGGATTCCTGAGGTCGTCAATAAAATCAGTCTGATTAAAATCCCAGCCGGAATAACTCCCGGACATATCACAAACATCGTACACAGTATCATCGGGATTTGCAACATGGTCGCAGCAGAATAATTCTTTCAAATATACCGCAACAGTCACTGGCGTGTACAGGCTGTCTGTGTTTAGTGCTGCCCGATTTGAGATCTTCACAACGTATCCATGGCGTCATTCCACCGACAGGTTTTCCGGGGTTGCATCTGTTATATTAAATAACGGAACCGAAGAAATATTTATTCTGGAAGCAGCTGATGAGAAATTAACCGCAACATCTTACTGGTGGTGTTTGGAATTTGTAGCTGAAACACCTCAATTGGTTACTGCATAAAAATATATGGACGGTCCACAATACAGGTACAATCAAGCGCGTGAATGGCAGGCGGGGCTAAAGGTTCAAGTCGAACAATATACAGTAAAGGTAAAAAAATACCGACGACGATTAGTTATCGTCGACGTGATTGTTTATTCAGTATCCGCTGTTGTTGCTGGAGCTGGGATAATATTATCCACGGTAACAATGATGGCACCAGTAGATGTAACTATTTCTGTTTCAGCAGCAACAACGATTGCAGGTGTGCTTAATATCATCGCAAAAAAAAATATGTACTTGCACGAATGAAAAATTATCCGATTTCATAATAAAATTACACACAGCGACGGTAGCATACTCGAAATTGTCCTCGTTGTTATCAGCGAGTCTCAGTGATGGAATTATATCTGATTTCGAGTTTTCAATGATGACTAGAATATACGACGAGGGTATCGGTATTAAAGATACAAGTATTAATAATGACGGAATTACTCCAGCAGATCGTGACTAATACAATCCCGCACAAGACAACGATGATCTCGGTAAATTCAACTAATCCTGAATTTAGTATTAACTTTCCTACTACAATTCACGCTAATGAAATTGCACTAGCGCAATTACGGGTATATTACAGCTGGCCAAATATCAAATCAAAATCATTTAATGGTACACCAGCAAATAATTCGCTCGTATTTGCTAATAAAAACAAACCCGATGGAACACCTGACTGGGTTGTTGTTGGAATACCCACTGGTAGTTATGAGATCGAGGAGATCAATGATGAATTTCAACGTTGAATAAAATCAATAACAGGAAAGGACGCAAAAATATCGATTAATATTCATGAGCCGACGCTGTCCTCGACGATAGAGATACATTCTCCTGATTATGCCGTTGATATTTATCAATCTTCAATCAGATCCGTACTAGGTTGGCCTGATGTTCTCCCGGTATATGAAGGACCACCATAACCGAAATTAATTGAATTTCTTACTGACGAAGCCAGTTTTATAACAACTCCAGAATACCGAGATTCGTATCCATGGGGGGTGGGTAATATATACATTTCTATAGGGGATAAAAGATATCCTATGACACAGTTTCCTATCTTTGATTTTGATGCAAAAACTTTAAATGTCATCGTTTATGAAGGAGATTTCAGATCTCGTGCTAACGAAATTAGAACTGAATACACAATTACATTAACGATACTAGCACAGTTGTTTAAAAACTATATCCTGGAGTATCCTAATGACGATCTAAAATATCAGATCATTGCAACGATACAACATTTAAATCAAATTGTATTAGATCTTAAATATCTTAATTAGAGCATTATTGAGGTAATAAATGCTAATGATTATATAGATGGAGTAAAAAATAGTCTCAAACAAGCATACATCGATCATTATAAAATAACTGAAGCTGAATTATTAAAATTTACACTACCAGGATTTGAAACCTACGAATTGATAAGATCACTCAAGGATCTTATCACGGAAAGTCTTTCTGAATTACTTAATGCATGGAGAAAACTAGCCCCACCAACAACTGTTCTTAGATATAATAATGATCCACTCGGCGGTGGAAGACACGTATCTCCGGGAATCGTTAATATAACATCGACAATCGCGGTTAATCTAGTTTGTGACGTAATAGAAGGTAGTTATCAAATAGATCTTGGAAAATCAAGTCAAGCTCAACAAGGATACATTTTATATACATTTACACCACAAGTTCCCCCTGGTGATTTGATCGTGCAAGTACCAACCAATCCTGTTTATTCACGCACGCATAATCAGCATTTGTCACGAATAAATTTCAATCTCACAGACCACCTTAATCGCTTAATTGACCTACGTGGAGAAGAGCTTGTGATAAATCTATATGTGAAGTCGTAGATCTTTGATCAAGAATCTTCGATTCTAAGTACCAACTAACCCATCAGAATTGTAAATTTGATTGATTTGCATAAATCTAAGTACCAACTAACCCATCAAAATTATAAATTTGATTGATTTGCATAAATCTAAGTACCAACCAACCCATCAAAATTGCAAAATTGATTGATTTGCATAAATCTGAGTACCAACTAAACCATCAAAATTGCAAAATAAATAATAATTCAGAAATAAATAATAATTCAGAATAAATAATAATTCAGAAATAAACAATAATTCAGAAATAAATAATAATTCAGAATAAATAATAATTCAAAAATAAATAATAATTCAGAAATAAATAATAATTCAGAAAAAAATAATAAATCTAAGTACCAACTAACCCATCAAAATTGCAAATTTGATTGATTTGCATAAATCTGAGTACCAACTAACCCATCAAAATTGCAAAATTGATTGATTTGCATAAATCTGAGTACCAACTAACCCATCAAAATTGCAAAATTGATTGATTTGCATAAATCTAAGTACCAACTAACGCATCAGAATTATAAATTTGATTGATTTGCATAAATCTAAGTACCAACTAACCCATCAGAATTATAAATTTGATTGATTTGCATAAATCTGAGTGTCAACTAACCCATCAAATTCAGAAATAAATATAATAATTCAGAAAAAATAATAATAATTCAGAAATAAATATAATAATTCAGAATAAATAATAATTCAGAAATAAATAATAATTCAGAATAAATAATAATAATTCAGAATAAATAATAATAATTCAGAATAAATAATAATAATTCAGAATAAATAATAATAATTCAGAATAAATAATAAATCTGAGTACCAACTAACCCATCATAATTGCAAAATCGATCATTTTACATAAATCTAAGTACCAACTAACCCATCAAAATTACAAATTTGATTGATTTACATAAATCTGAGTACCAACTAACCCATCAAAATTGCAAAATTGATTGATTTGCATAAATCTAAGTACCAACTAACCCATCAGAATTATAAATTTGATTGATTTCCATAAATCTGAGTATCAACTAACCCATCAAATTCAGAAATAAATAATAATTCAGAAATAAATATAATAATTCAGAAAAAATAATAATAATTCAGAAATAAATATAATAATTCAGAAAAAATAATAATTCAGAATAAATAATAATAATTCAGAATAAATAATAATAATTCAGAATAAATAATAAATCTGAGTACCAACTAACCCATCAGAATTATAAATTTGATTGATTTGCATAAATCTGAGTACCAACTAACCCATCAAAATTACAAATTTGATTGATTTGCATAAATCTGAGTATCAACTAACCAATCAAAATTGCAAACCCATCAAAAATGCAAAATAAATAATAATTCAGAATAAATAATAATTCAGAATAAATAATAATTCAGAATAAATATAATTTCAGAATAAATAATAATTCAGAATAAATATAATTTCAGAATAAATTATAATTCAGAATAAATATAATCTCAGAATAAATAATAATTCAGAATAAATATGATCTACACGTGGTCAGGCCAGTCATTTTCATTTTGGATCGTTTCACCAACTAGGTTACTCGCTAGCATAAGTTTTCTCAATAGTCTTATGCGAGTACTAATTGTTTTCTTTTCCTCGTACTCGTGGGATAACAACGATCAAATTTTTTTCTACTGCGGCAGAGAGAGGAATGAATTCCTTCACCTGATTATCTTCTACGGTAGCTAGCGACTGAAACATTGCCGATTGAATCCGTTTCATGAGCTTGTATTCAGATGATAGTGTGTGTATTCCCTGGTTTTTACGTTCTTGTAAAATCTCAAAATCAGAAACTATTTTTTCAGGATTTAGTTCATTAGATATATTAATCCCGTTTTCCTCTAGTATTTTGATAGCAACAATTACATCATTGATATTTTCATGGTTCATTATTTAGTATATAAATCTTTAAAACAAAAAAAAAATATCCCAGAACCCCTATCGAGTCTTTAGCGAGTTCGTCGGGATGTTTCAAGGATGAAGAGCCACTATCGAGTGTATTAGCGAGCTCAGATTATGAATGAAGAGCCCCTATCGAGTGTATTAGCGAGCTCAGACGGCATAAACATATAACTTAATTAAGGAAATGGATATATACAATGAATGAACCTCTATTCGAGTCTATTAGCAGGTTCAATGAATGAAATGAAATGAATGAATGAAGAGGCCATTTTCTCCGCTGAGAACCCACCAAATAATCAACCCGTGGGTGGTACAAAACATGTATCAACCACCAGTTGATATATGGGTGGTGTTTCTCGCGGAGAGAGGCTGGCGGTGCCCCAATTAATTATAAAAATCGCTAATATGCGCAACCACCCGACCAATTGTCAGTCATGGGATTCGATCCTGGACCGCGAGCGTCACAGTCCAATACCATACTGACTGAGCTATCGAACCTTGTTACGAACATATGTTTCGGAAGTTAATATCTAGCTAAGGAACCAATACAATTCTGAGTTCAAGAAATACGTTTTCACCAGACAAGTTATTTATAAAAGCTGGACCACGCCATCTAACTGTTAGATATTTTCATCCTTCCTGTGACTCAGTCCTCATTATGTCTGTTCAGTGGAGAAATATATTTACGAGATTTCCCACTCGTAAATCTGTATCGTGGTCATTGCTAATAATACTCGAACCACACACACGTACATAATTTCTGCACTGAACAAGGAAAATGCAACTGATTTTTAATTCCTACATGTATTTCTGTAATCGAGTAAATGCACGCAGGATCCTTGTACTGTTAACCCCACGATCGATACAGACTAGACGCTGGATTCTACATTCAGTAAGCTGGCATATAAATGTCGGTACATGCTCTGTTGTTCTAAATGTTTCACGAATAGAACAGAAAAATACACGAACTGCATATTTTTGTAAGTTAGAAACCGAAATAATTATGACCATAAAATTACCTCCCTTCATGAGTCAAAAAATAAGTAGTGTATGGGGGAAATACTATGACATAAATTTAAAAAATTAATTCGAGGTGGTGATGATAGTTAACAATACTGAAAGGTGATTTTCTGTTTATATTTTTTTCGATAAAGCGGTTTTATATATTTTCCGCTACTTTTTGTACTGAATGCGGGTTAATATCAAAATATTTCGCAGCAGCACACATCGAACGAAATATAATTACTTCGCCAGTTTCTGTGTTTGTGGAATTTACCGCCCTTCTAGAAACTGTCTTACATCTTCCTGTATTACCACGTGCACAGTTCACGCTGTGAGAGATAGCTTGTAAATTGGATAAATTATTGTTTTGAGTGTTCCCGTCAATGTGATCGATCACAAGACCGTCTTTGATCACTCCGAAGAAACATTCATACGTAAATCTATGAGATAAATAATGTTTCTTTTCTCCCTCGCATGTGAACATTAGATAGCCATTATTATTAATATAACCAACTGGTCTCTTCAACCTGCAATTTCTGATGACACCATTAATATTTGATTCATAGTTTGTTATGACAGGATGTGGGATAAATTTATCTTGCTCCATTATAATAATATTATTTGTTTAAATCATTGTTTGTGTGAAATCTTGATATATAATCCTCCACGGACTTTATAGCATTTTCACTATTATTATTTTTTTTGTCATAATATCTTTTAAGCTCTCTGTATCGTTTACCACCGCACTTTCCGCATAATTCCGTTTTTCCAACACCACACTGCAGACATGGTATTGGTCCTAGACTCCCCCGCCGTATGCCCTGTAAGTGCATCCAACAAAATTCCTTTCTGCAGGATTTATGGCATCGATTTACTGAACCCACCATGAGCCATTTGCATTGAGACATTGTATACATATATTCTTTATTTAAATATTTGTTTGATATATATGAACGAATTCGATAGATTATCCCGAATAAAACCCTCAGGTGGAAATAGATTTAATCTTGACAGAATATCCTCTGACTTACCGATGAAATATTTGGTTGATCCGAAAAACAGAAGTTTGATTAATAAAATTCACGACGCCAAGAAAGAATTTCACACAGATGGTGCATCTCATGTCTGGTCAACGTTCAAGATCATACGCAACAAAAATATCGTTAACGCTATGATGAACGACAAACGAGCGGCAACTATCATTAACTTCCTCTTTGATATTCATCAAGGTAATCGCAAGTATCTTTTCAGAATAAAATTCGTCGTGTTGACAGAAACAGATGATTGGATTATCCGTGACAAATATGATCCTGTCCGCGGCAATAAAAAAACTGTCGTACTAAGTAGAAATTCCAAACCAGGTTTATTGACTGGCATTGACAAACCGTATTATGAACGAGCATATCCCGTGACCGCGGTTATTTATGGAATCTATGTGTTAAATGAAAAACCCAGCGTTGATAAACTATCACCGATGAAACTTTCAAAAATAAATTGTGTGGCTGAACGAGTAACAGAACATTTTACAAACGCGGCCCGTGGAAACGGTCTAACGGATAAAAGACGTAAAATAATAAACACGTGGGGAGATATGGTTAAAGATACAGGTGCGTCTATCAAAGATGTAGCTGGGTTAGGAAAAATATTAAAATTTCCAATAACCGTAGCGACGATAACAGGGGAGATTTTGTATGAATCAAAATATAAATCAAAAGGAGCCTCAATTACAATTATTGATCATAACGCACACGCGTGGACTAACGCAGTAACAGTGTTTCCACGAAATCGAACTGTTAAATGTTATTCCCCAGAATTATCTGGGGGGGGGGGTATGTTTGATTTTATTAACGAAATAAGTAAAAACGATCCTCTGTCAATATGGTTATTTCAGAGTTCTAACGACGAATCAGATATGAAATTTGATCAGTTTGTGAGACCAAATGGCGTTATTTATCGAACAGATCTTCTTCACGAGAAAATGAAAAATCTTGCACTGCAATATACTGATGACGCTGACGAATTATTGAGTAGCTGTTTTACTATTCCGTCAGTTGCGGCTCATTTTGCTAGAGAGAAAAATTCGTGGAAACCAACTCGGTTTGATTTTCTCAATGACATAGTATCTAGTTGTGTCGAATATGGACACGGCGGATTGTGGAATACTAAATACGATCACAGGGATGTTATTTCAGTTGATATGGTTGCGTGTTATCCCGGAAGTTTTCTTGGATACGGAGATTGTTCTGTGTATTTTGAGCGATTCGGTCATCCGACGCATGAAATGACGCGAGTATCAATAAATGGACCATTACCGGATTTTGACCTAACTGGATTCGCTCGTATCGAGTCATTCGAAATGTCTAAAGGACTTCATCCAATTTGTTATGTTTGGTTTGGAAAACATTTTTCAGAAAAAATGTGGACACCAATAGTACTATTGCGGTATATGCTTGATTATACGATATTAACACGGTTGATTGTAAGTGAAGCAATTATATCATATCGAAAACAAACCGAGGTTTGGTTACCACATTGGGACGAAACCGATTCGAAGGATCTTGGTAGAAAAGTAATTGGCAAGTTTACACAAGGAACAGCATATGATCACAGACGACATTGTGCAAGATTGATCATGGACGATACTGAGTTAGATTTTATAATCGTTGATACAACGAACAAGAACACGTTTATAAGTCGAGAAACAGTTTTCTTGTCAAATGGAAATAAACTAGGTACAATTGTGAGCTACATGGACGGTGAGTCACCTCAATATACTCATTTAAGATCATCGATGCTCGCGTATGTTTCAATAAATCTATTATCGATGATAAATAAGGTTTCTGCGCATGCCGTCAGAGTTGCTACTGATTCGTTTTATATAAATAAAAAACATTCAATACTGTTAGAAGGATTAAACATAGGCACTCATACATCGTGGGGTTCGTGGAGAATAAAAAATGAATATATGCTCGATTATTCCGAATCCGCTGATGTTGCGGTTAAAGATATTTACTGTAAAAAATAACAAACGTTGACAACTTCGTTGTTACCATCGGTATACGATCCAATAACTAGACACAAAACGGTTTATCTAAATGGACCTGGCGGTTCTGGTAAAACCACTCGACCTATCGAACTATTTCAGAATTCAGATATGATTGTTCTAACACCTACACATAGACTAGCGAGAGAGATGAAACAACGCGGTGTTAATTCCTGTACTTATCACAGCTTTTTCCGATGGAAGGGTGATACATGGACATCTTTAAGGATGGGAGAGAAATACATTCCAAGGATCATAATATGGGATGAGATATGCACTGTACCGCTAGAAACATTAAAAACATTTCTTGATTGGTTGTTAACAAGAAATACTGCCGTGATAATGTGCGGCGATCATGGTCAACCACCACCCGTAGCTGGACCATCTCCACATGATCGGCTGAAAAATTTCGTTGACCACGAAGGAATTTAAAAAATTAATCAGACTACAACCGAATAAAATTCAATGTGAAATAATGCGTGAAATAATTTCAGAAACACCCATTAAAGACTTTCTGCAAACGTGGCGACCAAACGATTTGATAGTTGCAAGCAGAAAGATAGTTCGTGATAAACTTCAACGGGAATTGTTTCAGTTACAACGAGAAAAGTTTCCAACGTTGTCAGTTCCGTTATGTTATCGACCAGCAGATACGCGACGGCAAAATATCGACGTTGATATACCAGGAGAGTCAAAGAGGAAACAGGATCTTGTATTGAATGATATTGTTGCAGTTGATGTTGATGTTGTTGAAGATGCTCTACGTGCTGATAAATCCCCGTGGACGCTTGGATACGCGATGACGATTCATTCATCTCAGGGATTAACTATTACTGATACAGTTGTTTGGATCGTTGATGATCACATCGAATGGTCGAACTTGGTTTATCTCGCAGTGTCTCGAGTTAGAAAAATATCTCAATTGAGACGAATCGTCATGGACTCGTCAGTGATTAGTGATGATATTGACGAATGTCAAAGCGATATAATAAGAAAAAAATTATCTGGTTATGAACAGTGCGATAAAAAAAAGAAACGCAATTTTGATCTTGATGTTGAGTTTATTAATGCGCTTAAACAACAACAGAATAATCATTGCGCAAGTTGTAATTGTATAATGCTATGGCGGTATCTGAAAAATGATCCAAGACAATTTACCGTAGATAGAAAAAATAACAATCTTGGTCATACACGAGAAAATATAATGTTGACCTGTCTTGAATGTAATCGACGTAGAGGCGCTAGTGCTAGTTAAGTGATCGCGGTGGTAGTTGTGTATCCGTGGGGATTATTTGTAGTTGTTCACGTGTAAATCCACGTTGAGGAGCAGCTGAATCTAATCTGTAGATTGCAGGTCTACCTGAGGATCTTGTCACGGTGGATATTTTGTGTGTGGTAACACTCCAAATAGGATCAGTCGCTCTCGCTTTACCACCTTCAAGTTCACCAGGCTCATATAAATACCTGACTGTGACATCACCCAATATTTTCTGTTTTTCAACATCTTTTCGTTGTGTTGGCATATTTTTTTTCGTAATTGCGCTAGTGGGTTTCATGTTGGTCGTTCTAGTAATCTCATCATTTAATGCAGCTATCACGTTTGGTAATCTTGCCACCCATTCACGAGATCTCGTATCCTGAATAAATTCCTTCGCGTACTGATATGCAAATAACCGCTCGGCAAGTGTTCGATTAAATCGCTCAACAATTGCCTGATCACGATGAATTGCAGTATGTCCTCGTCGTATTTTGGTATTATGTTGTTTCATCAACGATGATACTGGACCAAGAAATTCCTTGCCAGGATCAACCTGTAGTAGCTGTGGCCATCGTAGACCACCTTGTGATCCACCACCTCGTTGATAAATTCGTTTAAACGCGTCGGCTACCTCAGTTGCTGTTTTAGTCGTTAACGGTTCTGCATCTTTATATCTACTTGCAACATCAACAACAGTTAGCGCGTATTTGTACGTTTTTCTACGTACAGTATCATGTGGTAAAAACAGAATATCAGCTTGATGAACCTCATTAGGAACACTGACACTAAAATGAGCAAATCGAATTTACTTAGGACGTGGTAGATAAATTTGCCATATTGCCTGCCTGGGCAACCACGCTTTAGCAGTAGAATGTTTAACCGCTGCTGCATCAGCGAGTTTACTAATTGCTGCTTTACCCTTCCAGTATCTGATTGGTGAATAATAAATCGATTCCATTTATATATTACCAGCCCCTAGCGCTAATTTACCTTTCATCGCGGATCTTACTAACCAATTAGCTAATGACTCTCTAATATTTTTATTTTTTATGGAATTTAATGCATGAATTAATTTCACATCTGCAATATGTCTATCTTGTAGATTTTGACTTTTATAAGCTACATCATGAACATGACAAGCACGATCAATAGCGTTTACTGGTTCCTCGCCTGGTTTTGGTTGATCCTGATTATCAAGCCTGATATCGAGTCGAGTACCAGGACCGCAATAATTATATCCTGGTAGATGTTTTTCTCCGCTGTATTTAGCCCATGGAGCACCTGGAAACTTTGACATCAAATTAGCAATATCACCACCGCGCCTATTAGGTAAAAACAAAAATTTCTTTCTACCGCATATAGAACATTTTCCAACGTATGCTATTTTTTATTTTTTGTTATAACCGTAGCTAAATCAGTAGTTGGAGTTTTAACTTTACAGCGTAAGCAATATAAATTCATGGATATTTTATACAACATGGATATAATTGATTTCTCAGCGACAAGAAAACAAGAACCTGTCAATCACCATCCTGCGTTACCAAATTCCATCAGAATGATAATAATAGGACCATCTGGAAGTGGAAAGACACAGTTGTTACTTAATCTTATAATGAGATGGTTAAAATGGGATAAATTATATTTGGTAGCCCCGTCAGTTGATGATCAGCGATGTTATAATGTACTTAAGGATTTTAATGAAAACGCTAACGAAGTTATCGAGTTTATAACCAATATTGATGAAGCACCATCAGTTGATTCCATAGACGGACTTATTAATAATTTAGTTGTATATGACGATGTGATGCTGGACAAACAATCAAACCCAGCCAGGATTTTTTCTCGAGGTAGACATAAAAATACCGACGTTATTTATGTTACTCAACGATACACACAGATACCAAAAGTGATCAGAGATAACTGTAATATTTTAGTTGTGTTTAATGGCGTAGACACACATACGTTGCGAAATATTCATCAAACCTGGTGCAGCGGTGACATGGATATAATTAAATTCAGAAATTTCTTTTCACAGGCGCATGCTACTCCGCATGGGTTTATAACAATAAATTTACACGATCCTAGAACAAGATATCGTATTGGACTTGATAAAATATTTGGATAAATTAATAGCAGCAGAGGGGGTGATGACCTCAGTGAAGGCGTAATTGCGTAAACAGCATGCATAATAAACTAGAAAAAATCACCAACGACAATGGAGTAATATTAATTAATTACACGTACACAGGTACAATAAGTCATGCTAGTTTCTGTTTCCATTTTAATTCCCTCTCGATAGCAACTGTCGAAATATGAGAGAGGCAAAAAAAAAAAAAAACAACATGAATTGTAGAAGGTCTTTATACATGCCTTTGCTGAGCGGCCTAAAAATACTATAGAATACGAGGAAGATATGCTTTATAACTGCCAGCATAGATTCTGAGTTAATTTAATTTTGAAACTGATGGTAGAAAAAATTAACTAAAGGATATATATATATATATATATATATATATATATATATATATATATATATATATATATATATATATATATATATATATAATGAAGTGTATACAAGTTTGTGTATATCATCTTGTCAATCGGTAAGATTAAGCTACAAAATAGTAACAGCTTCTACATTTGTCACATGTAAGATTTACGCTTGTACTATGAGATAACAATATATTGATGGATGCGTATTAGAGAGTAAAGAATGAACATTTCCAAAGTGTGTGAGGGTATATTAAAACCGCATTTTCTAGAAATATGCTCTGTATGTCCCCAAAAATCAATAAAGACATAAAAAAGAAGATATAAGTTCAGAACTGTTGATCCCTGAAACTGAACTGGCCAAACTCTCTGAAGATCAAAAAGCGATCTTATAGAAATAGCACCTTATGACAAACATTTCATTACCAATGTCAGACAGAAATCATGTCGTTGAGGTCGTAACCGTAATCAAGCTAGAATGATTTCATATCGTTAATTGAATTTTTCGAATGTCGCGTCTCTGTATACGGTGTTTACCTCGCAAATTCTGTCCCCGCTAAACCACCCAGAAAGGATCCCCAACAATACGAAACACGGCCTACAATGCCCCCCCCCCCCCATCCCCACTCCGCCCCAAAACGAAACAAAACAATAAACAAAAAGAACAAAAAAGAACCAAACTGGATTAGTTTGTGAAAAAAGTCTTCAGCCTATTCAGCTGAAACTAAAGCATTTCCTTCTTTGTAACAGGGATCAGGCATTTACCTAGTGCCTCTATGAAACCGTCAGCATATTTATTATCATCTTGAAGTGAAGCAATTCATTCCTTGTACCCGGATGTTGATGCCTAATATAATGTTCAGACATGTCACTGCAATGAAATGACTGCATATGTGTGTGCATATATTGTTACAAACCAGGGGTATTTGCTTTACCGAGCGGTGTCAAACCCTTGTGCGATTCCGCTAGATTTTATAAAGTTTCCTCAATTTTCCGGAGGATTCCATACATCTTCTGTTGCAAATTAGAAAGCCCAGCGTTTCCATTCTATAAATAAGTTTACTCTAATCAATACAAAACCACAGATCTCACAAGCTTACAATTGTCTCTCAACCGCACATCTGTCTGTTTCTCTTCATCAACTTACTGTACCGTCAGCATTTCACGCCTTAAAACTATACAACTTCCCCAAACACAGGGAACTATTTTTACAACGCAACCTTATGTCAGTCGAATCATGGTTTTGAGCTGCATTTCTCCTGTAAGACTGCATCGCATTTGCCACCGTATCGACATAAACGCTATATGTGGACGGCGGCACAGTCCTTTCTTGTTTCTTCCAGTATGTAATTGACCAGTTTCCCACCGTAAATACTGCGCCTGCACTCCATTAACGGTAACTAAATGGTTGAAAAATGTCAATCACTTACCAGAAAAAGGTGAGAGTAGAATCCCTGCCAGCAGAGTTAATCAAACCACCTTGATACGTTCATAAGACCACATGCAATGTCCATCAGTAGTAAGATTGTGAGTTTTTATTTAAAGTATCTTAATATTTGCAGTTTTTCCTTTTGTGTCTAAAAAACTTTAACCTATAGTTAATAACTGGTATATATACAGTCCAGCGCGTGTTATGGGACACGTTCAATCCAGGTACGTCCTTCCCCCTGCGGGTCCGGGGTTGTAGAATTGGCCCGACATGCCTCGCTACGTGTCGTAAAAGGCGACTAAGTAGAGGCAACCTGTTTGCCGTGGGTTGCGTCCCGTGTCGGAGGAGGAAAGGATCCTGGTAGTTGAGCAGAGGCTTTCCCTGCAACACACTACTTTGGCCTCTACTTCTCTTAGACGGGTGGTCGGGATGGGCCCGGTTCCGACAAATCGGCTGGTCACGCCGAGCCCTAGGAGGTCTTTATTTACTCTCTCACCTTCTTTATCTGTCTCCTTGTATCTCTCTTGATACCACCGTTGCCCCTAAATTCTCTTCCTTTATCTTTCCCTTTTCCAAGTCTTAGAAGACTTCATAGAAGGCGGTGGCTTAACGGGTCAATCGGGGGGTAATTTTACCGACCTTAGAAATTGGCGACTTCAGGGTCATTCAAAGGTAATTTTATCAACTGAGTATGGCATCTGTGTATCCCTGACACTTGAAAAGTGTCCCCTTGTTGGGCTCCTTGGTGGGTGGGGAGCACGGGTGCTGAAATTTTATTCAAGCCATCATGGATAATTCCAAAAAAAACAACACAAACGTACCAAAACAGGATCAGAGTCGGATGATGAGCCATGTAGTGTGGAATCCTTTCCTCGCTTCATGGTCATCCAATCGAAAGACGAGGCTAAACCACTTGCTGCACTATCGCCATTTATAGTCGAAAAGACTACACTTGGATTAGTTGGCAAGCCGAAAAGTGTAAAAAAAACTAAAATCAGGCGGCCTACTTGTAGAGTGTGAGCGCAAAGCACACACTGAAAATATCCTAAAAATTAAGACCATTCACGATATTTCAGTAAACTGTTTCGCCCACTCTACACTTAACACATCAAAAGGCGTCATTCGTTGCCGTGACCTAGCAGGAGTCACCGACAAAGAAATCGTCGAGGGTATGAAAAATGAAGGTGTCACTGCAGTCCGCAGAATTCGTATCAAACGAAACAACAATCTGCAGGACACCAACACTATTATACTCACCTTTAATAAGCCAACAGTACCTAAAGTGGTCAAGGTTGGATTCCTACAAGTTAAGGTTGAGGTATACATACCAAATCCCCTCCGATGTTACAAATGTCAAAAATACGGTCATCATGAAGACAGATGCTCTAGAAGTCAAATATGCGGCCGATGCGGCGATCCCTCCCATCGGGAATCAGAGTGCAAAGCCACTCCGCATTGCGTCAACTGCGGCAAAGAACACCATGCTAGTTCAAAGGACTGCGACACATGGAAACAGGAGAAGGAACTCCAGAGGGTTAAATACACGTCCAACATCCCCTATCCAGAGGCCAGGAAGCTTGTTCAAGCTAGATCACTCCCCGGCCCATCCTTCTCAGCTGTAGTGAAGAGCAGCCAAAAAGCAATGAAAGACGCTCAAACTCAAACAAACCCACCTGAATCCCATTCCGACTCGAACATCCCGCACTACAAACCCCAGAAAAACTCAACATCGACACAAACGACATTCAACAATACTCCACCACCAAGATCACCAAATAGCAAGAAAAAGTCACAAACAAATAGGCAGCAAAAGGGGTCTGATGACCCCATAAAGCTGCACAATAGGTTTGGAGACTTGGAGGACATGGATGCAGAAGAATCTGCTCCATGTACTCAAGGTAGCTCCAGACCTAACAACAAAAAATACACCCCCGTACTTCCTCCAGATAAATAACCAAACAGACTGTCTCCGCGAAAGGTCTAACCTAGCTCCAGAATCTTAAATATAAAGTTGTAATGAAGAACACCATTTTACAATGGAACTGTAGAGGACTTAAAACCAACTACCATGATCTTCTGCTGCTTTTAAACGAACATGATCCTGCGGTACTATGCCTTCAAGAAACATTCTTGAAAGATACAGACAATATCACATTTAAAAACTACTCCCTGTTTAACACCTGCTCTCCAAATGTTGATAGGGCATCAGGAGGAGTTTCTGTTATTGTAAACAACAGAGCTCCTCATAGCTTCATTCATTTAAACACCAATTTACAAGCCATTGCTGTAAGCGTCACTCTACATCGAGTGATTACATTTTGCTCTATTTACTTACCACCAAACACTAACCTAGTACCAAACGAACTCGACAATCTTGTTCAACAGCTTCCCGCACCCTTTGTTATCAAGAACTTCTTACCGAACATAAAAACTACACAAGAATTTATACCGACGGCTCAAAGGATGAGGAAAAGGCTGCTGCAGCCTTCGTTTGTGGAAATCACACAACGCAAGTTCGCTTACCAAATGGAACATCAATTTTTTCAGCCGAAATCAGAGCAATACACCTTGCTCTGCAATATATAGCAAGCAAACTTATTTTAAACAGTATCATCTTCTCCGACTCACTATCAGTACTTCAATCACTACACAATCGAAAACTGGAGAATCCATTATTGAAAAACATACTCGTCAAAAATACCGAGATGAGTGTCTCCCACGATATAATATACCGTTGGTTACCTAGCCATATTGTTATTAAAGGTAACGAAGAAGCTGATCGCGCTGCTAAAATGGCCCTTACTCTATAACTATCTGATTCTAAAATACCGTATACTGATTTTAACCTTGTATCAGAAAGTCCTTACGGCAGAAGTGACAGGCATCATGGAATGATGCTGTAAATAACAAACTTCATTCAATCCAGGAAAATCTAGGAGAATGGACTCCGTCCTACAGAACCATTCGTAGGGAGGAGATAGTCATTGCAAGAATCCGAATTGGTCATACTTATATCACCCACACCCACATGCTAAAAGGTGAAGACCCACCAGAGTGCGTTTCTTGCAATGAACCATTCAAGGTAAAGCACTTTGTGATAGAGTGCTTTGACCTGCAACCTACGCGCGATCGTTATTACATTGTGCATGACATGAAAGAACTTTTTGATACTATAAACATCACTCGTATTATAGAGTTCCTGAAAGCCGTAAATATTTACTCTAAACTCTGACTTTTATGCTATCACCTTGTGCAGTTTTATGCAATATATATAACGTCCCATTTTAATACCTTTTCATCTTTTTTCATTAACATAGAACATTTACATCTCTCGTTGATCGCGAAGCTTTATTTTGCACCGTTACCATCTTACCGTTTTTAATTTCAACCATTACTTCTTTTATATCGCTGGTCGATATTGGACCTTTTATAATATTTTAAAAAGATTATACAAATAACATTTTGTTTGGAGCTAAGTAGCCTAACAGTGCTGATGCGCCGTTAAAAAATCAATCAATCAATCAATCTCTTAGAAATCCCTAATTCTTGTATAGTTTAACTGTGTAAGTAATTTGCCTTTTTTGTAAAGGGTACAATATTAGCAAGACTTCGTTGTTTAATAGAGACAGAGGAAAATAAAAGAGAGGCAACCCATTCTCGGAGTACGGTGAACCTTTTTGTTTATCCATCCTTTTGTATTTTCACCAAATATATTTTTGTATCCAGATTGTTAAGTTAACTTTAGGATTAATGCCACTAATTAGTCAAAGTGCCAACACATTTGCAAATAATCCCAGTCCATTTATACAGGTAATATATATGGCCTCGGATTTGCACAAACATTCGAAAAAAATAAGAGGTGTTTGATTTTTCTGACATTCGCGCTCAATAGTCATTAATTTTGGATTCGTTTATCGCATGGCCGAATCAGTCGTTTATCGCATAGCCGAATCAGTGGTTTATCGCATGGCCGAATTGGTGGTTTATTTATATTGTTAGATTGGGGTTTGAATTCAAATATTTAATAGATCGTTTTGATGGTAAAGTTTCTCTTTTTTTAAAAAATTCAAACGTGTAAGACTTGTACTTGAACACCACTAGTTACTCTGAATCCACTACTCTTGTCTTTTCATAGGTTAATTGCGTTATTCGCCGACCCACATACTATATGATGCTACAAGACAGACACTTTGTGTATAATTATTTAATGATAATTGAATCTAAAATGTATTAAGTCCAATTCGATAAAATTCATCAATTTGTGCATTTTAATCAATGTTTTTTATTTTTAGCATCAAATATTTTTTGAAAACTTTTATCACATAGGATTGGAAGGCAGTGTTCACGTAACTGAAATAAAATGAACTTTAAATAATTTGAAATATAACATAAAACGAAAACAATATGATATTCTTTTGAAAATGCCTTATTCAACAGTCCGATATGTATAATTGACTCGCACATGTGCTACTTTCTGCTGATTCTTTTGGGGGATTTTTTGGGTGGGGTGGGGGCATGATTTCATCACATGTGCATAATAAACGTGGGTCACTTGTGCATTATTCGCTTGCTTGAGAATCGCCTTCTGTTCAGGAGTTCTTTAACATATACATATTCAGTCCTGTAAAAAGTTAGTTAAGTCAACTCAATCCAGAGTTGGGTGCTTAAGGTTCTGTTTCTAGTTTCATTCCAATAGATTGCACATTTTTTGCTGCTCCAAACCTGTTTCTCAATCGCTATTCTAATCTGTTAACGCAGCAATAGACGATAAAATGTCTGTGCTTGTAAATCAATTTGGGGCATTTAAAATAAAACAGATAATACATTTATACAGTTTACACTGTTGAGATTAACTTTGATGTTCTATGCTTGCATTATAAATCACAAGCAGAACCACCGAGATAAGAGGTTCGAACAACAAATATTTATCTTGAACTTAAATCTTTCAAAGATGAAAACAATTAGTCTCTGGATTTCTCATAAAGAATACAAACAAGTAGTCTAACGAGAAATATGAAATAAACACATCAAGAACAAGAGTCCCTTGAATGGTTTTATGCTCTAGTAGGGGAACATAATTCCATAACTTCAAGATAAGACCAGTTCGTTATTTTGCCTGTCAAGTGATGAAACAATCTGTGATAACTGTAGCGATATCAAAATTTTCAAATTTCATATTTCGTATTGGCACTATTTTCATTTAGGACATGGTAGACAGTGAAGTCTTTTGTTGAAAACATTATGGCTTAATGTTCATCCATTCAGGAAGAGTAGTGACATGGGATTGTTAAGACAGTCATCGTGGCAGGCATCTGTGATCGATATACTGCTTGCGCCATTTTCATTTAGAACTATTATGCATATTTGAATTAATTTTTGTTTGATTTATTCTAATTGTTTGTTTGTTGGCTTTAATTCTTTTAACATTCCATTAAATGATGTAATAATGTGATTTTATTTACTGAAATTTGATATTTTTCAGTAATTAGTTTGATCCTACTATTTCTTCGTAAACACATAATATTAGAACTTTGTATCTTTATTCTGACCTAGTTCTCGACCTTGATTCAGATTTAGCCAGAGTTGAAGTAAACAATATCTTTTTCAATTTTTTTATTGTCGGATTTATAGGGTGAACTCGAGGTTGTACTGGTGTACCTTGCTTTAAACAAATGAATATCCTCTATTTCTAAATTCTTGGTTGACCGGAATTGCGCAGTAGTCAGATTTAATAGTGATGTATTGAAAATTAATTTTAGTTGGGATATTAAACGCTGGTACGTAAGCTGTTTTTTTTTTCTATTGTCACCAGTTGGAGTTAAATTTTAATTTTTCTTCAAATTATTTGTATTCTAAGAGATTATTTCTTTTTCCCTGAGAGTATTTAAGTGCACATACATAATTTTTGGACAAATACATTTATTGAAATCACCGGAATAGTATTTTCTGTGGTTCAACAAGGAACCGTGGATACAGCAATACTATACTGGCTACAATACACGTCACCGCCTTCCATTTTTGATTTTCGTCGGGACACGAACTCAGATTCATTAGAACATTTTATTACTCATACTTGTAAATTGTAATACTTGGATTATTAATGGATTATTGTTGGATTTGAAAATTAAAACTGTAAGCTTATTTTTACCTTGTTTTCCTGGGAAATAAATTATTTGTTAAATTGTACAAAGCTTGTTGTCTTCACTTTTTAGTTACTGTTTCTAAGAACCTAAACACGTAACAGAACCTACTAAAAACCATTAAAAATATTGGTGAAAGCCAGTGTTTATATAGCAATCAGTTTTGAGGGCCGTATGTTAGTGTTTAGGTTCGAATAAACAGTAAGACAAGAAAGTTTGAAAACAACAAGCTCTGAAGAAAAAAAACAGCAATAATTTGTTTCCCTAGAAAAATTCTGTAAAAATGAAAACGTATGAACTTACGGTTCTAAGAATCAAATGCAAAAATAATCTATGAATAATGCACGAATACAATTTTAAGAGTCCTAATAATAAAATGTTCTAATGATTTCTAGTTTGAGTCCCGACGAAGAATCAAAAATGAAAGTCGAGGACTCATGATGTAATCTGTAGTGTTAAAGTCTGCAGTTCCTTGTAGGAACAAGAAATATCACTCCGATTTCGGAAATCTGAGTACATTTTTTATAAGAGCTGTCTTTGTTCAGGAATGTCACATGAGCACACGTATTTTCCAGGAAAAAAAGAATTAATCCTTTTGAATCCAAGTAATTAGAAATAACCATAAACAGCACAACATACAACTTCTACTGTAGGAGACCATCTACTGCTGAGAATATCTCTCCAAAACAGAGGTTATATCGTATTCTAAAAAGCAAAAAGGGGGTCACGTCATCATGTTTCAGAGACTTGTCCAAACTATGTACTTGTTAAAGATCACATACATCCAATGCGGCCCTGACAAAAACTAGTCATTGTACTCTATGAAATAAAATAAAAAATTGTTTACATCTTAAATCAATGGTCCCTCATGATCTCGCCAGCAACCAATCATTTTAAAATTAAAATAAAACTTATTTACATGTTTGCTACTAATTTTGAGTCAAGGTCAGGATCTATATCAAAACCTGATGTTTACAAATCGAACAGTGAAGGTCAAACTATTTTCTGTACAATGTATCATCTCCATGGAATGAATTTACAATACAATGGCATGAATGAAAAACAAAAATAAAAAATAAAACTGATAAACAAAAAATCAAATTGAAGCAAATTTATATTAAATCAGATACAACTAAATCAAACATACATAATACTTCCCCCATAATGAAAAAGTATGATTTATACATAAATCTTTCTATTTACCACGGACTAATTATACATGGGGTTAAAAAGAACTCCTATCAAGTACACACAATGTACCTGAAATAATACATTGTTTACACGGAAAAGTGCGTCTGCTATTAAATTATATTTTCCCTTGATGTGCTTGATGTCAAGATTATCTTCCTGTAACAAGAAACTCCACCTTTAGTAATCTTTGATTTTTATTTTTCATCTTACCGATGAAAGTAAATGGGTTGTGGTCACTAAACACAGTAATCAAAGAAGGAGCTGAACTAAGGTAATATTCAAACTGTTGTAATGCCAATATCAAAGCCATACATTCCTTCTCGATTGCTGAATAATTTCTTTGGTGCTTATTAGTTTGTTTTGTTTGTTTTATAGAAAAATGACACACTGGAGATCATTACCACTTTGATATTCTTGAATTAAAACCCCAACATCACTTGCATCAACAGACAATTTAAACAAGTGGCTGATGAAGAACTAGCTCGCTTTTAAGCATGGCTTTCAACTTGTCAAAAACCTCCTGACATTTTTTCAGTTCAAAGGAAAATGTTTTTCTTACTCCATAAAGTTTTGTCCAGGGATTCATCAATTAAAGAAATATTGGAACAAAGGTTTCGATAGTATCCGGTCATATCCGAAAATCGCATCAGCTGCTATTTATTAACAGGCATGCGAAATTCAAAGACAGCCTTGACCTTAGTATCTAGAGGTTTACCTTGTCTATGTCCCAAGATGTGTCCTAGAAAAGTTACACTAGCACGGCAGGACTCACCTTTAAAAATTATTTTGTCAAACATGCATATGTGAGTCTTTCAATAAATTTCCTAATTGTTGCTAACTGTTCTTTCCTGAGGTCGTTGTAGATGTTTTATATGGCTTTGGAACAAGTATGCATGGTGAACTCCAGTCACTTTCACTGGGCTCTATAAAATCATTCTCCAGCAAATATTGGATTTCTTTTTTCAGGTATATCTGTACGGGTGTTTTTTCACAGGTTTGGACATTAGAATTTCAACGTAATGGAAAATTGTATTAGTTCTTCTAGGAACACCGGGAAATAAGTGATCATATTCAAATAATATCAGTTTACGTTAATTTCTTTCTTGCTCTTGCAAATGTGGGAGTTTCTGGTCCAGATCTTTCATAATTTCTGAATTCTGAAGATTGGTAACTCCCATATCAGTAGAATCCGATGATATTCCTGCACTTACATCTTCACATATGTGACAGGAAAACCTAAAATAATTGCATGTTAAGCCTGGCTATCTCTTTCAATATACTCTTGTAGCATGTTTATGTGACAGAGTTGTACTCTTGCAGCGTGTTTATGTGACGGAATTGTACTCTTGTAGCATGTTTATGTGATAGAGTTGTTTTGTTTACGCCTCCCAGGAGTATTTATGATGTAGTTTTAATCATTTACTTTCCTTTCCTTTCAACTGTGTAGGGACCAAACTACTTGGCCAGAAGATGATGGTAGTATGGGCAAGAGAGCCAGGACTTTATCACCAGGCTGAAAGCTCCATCATTCGAGATTTTATAATATCTTGACTTCAGTTTTAATTTGAGTAGAGTGCAGATTTGCTCTTCCGACCTCAGAAGCCTTTGACAACATATACTTAAAATTAGAAACATATTCAAGAAGATTAATTTCAGAATCTTCATTAGAAACAAGGTTCTCTTTCAATAACTTCAATGGTCCACGCAAATTTTGTCCAAAAACCGGTTCAAAGGGACTGAAGCCAAGATGTTCTTGAATTGATACCCTAACAGTAAGCAATAGTAAATGAACGCCTTCATCCCAATCTTTACCCGTATCAAAACAATATGATAGAACCCTATATTTCAAAGTCTGACGGTATCTTGCTAATGCTCCTTGGCTCTCAGGCCGATAGGCAGAAGTTTTGAATTGTTGGATGCCTAATTCGTACATAACCTGCTTGAAAATTCCAGACATGAAATTTGAGCTTTGACCAGACTGGACAGACTTGGGAAGACCAAAGTGAGTAAACAAAATCTTTATCAAAGCTTTTACTATTGTTTCAGATTTTATAATCCTCAAGGGAATTGCCTCTGGAAACCTTGTTGACGCACATATAATGGTCAATATGTATTGGTTACCTGACTTAGTCTTAGGTAAGGGACCAACACAATCATCATAATTCTACTAAATGGTTTATGAAAGGCAGGAATAGGTTGTAGATAAGCCTTATGAATTCTCTAATTTGGTTTTCCTACTATTTGACAGGTATGATAAGATCTACAGTACCAGCATCACTTTTGATTTTTGAACAACAGAACTGAGTTAAGACCTTGTAATAAGTTGCATTGATCCCTAAATGACCGGCGAATGGAGTTTCATGCGACAGACTAAGTATTTCTTGTCTGTAATGTTTTGGAACTATAATTTGATAGTTTACTGACCACTCGTCATCAGCAGGTACCTCGAGAGGTCCCTATTGTCTCTTAAGAATTCAAGTTTTAATTAAATAACATACAGAAACTTCAATAACTTCAGTGTAACTAATTGCCTTTTGAAACAAACAGGAGATCTCTTTATCTTTTTTCTGCTCGACGAGAAATAATTGTCGTTTATCACCCTGATTAGAATAAAGAGAATGAGTCGTTAAAAGAGAATCACTGTGATCAATACATTCTGATTGATCCAAACAATGAGTGAGAATGACCTCATCGAAACCTGACCAATATATGTGTCATCTAAAGGAATACTTTTATTATCAGCATCATTCTCAAGAGCTTTCTTTGCCATAACTTAGGTAATTGTACAAGCTGAAAATAAATCAGGGAATTATTTTTCAATTGGATCGACTTTCTGATCCAAGTAAGGCTTGTCAATTACAAGTGACTTAACCACAACAGTGTATCCTGTTATGTCATGGCATAGTAATAAATGTATGCCCTCAACGGGTAAAACATATTCTGTTACGACTGTCACGGGTCCTGAGACTAAGTCTGATGACAAATGTACACAGTTGAGGGAACATTAGCAATGCCGCACTCTACTCCCTGAATAAGAACACTCTCATTAGATGAAGACTGCTTAGAAAAAGACTCTAAGAAGCTCCTGTGTCCCTTACAATTTTAATAGGGATGGGATAGGCCGAATCACCCAAGAGTGATATAGAACCCTTTGATATGAATGGTTCATAATTCCCCATAATCAAATCAGACTGGGATTTATTAGACCCAACAAATGTATTGCTTTCCATACATGACCATGACCTTGATCTCTTAGATCATTGGAATAAGTCTGTCCTGATTCTGGTGGCTTTTTATCAATTGGTAGCAATCGGATATAACGTGTCCTTCTTTCTTGCAATAGGTACACGTATGAAGAGACCAGGATCTTGAATCAAGCTTCTCCGAAGTTTGATTTTTAGAAGTGTTGCCAGTTTCAGTTTTAGATTGGCTTGTATTAGGCTGAAATACTTTTCTGCCTAAAGACTGTTGAGTAGAAGTCTTATTTACAAAAGAATTTTATGAGTTAAAGAATACTCATCAGCAGCACGCTGATGCTCATCAAGATAAGACTTAATGTCACTATGTACACACAATGGAGAGGAACTATGACAAAGCCTCACTCTACTCCCTGAATACAAATCTAAATAAAATCAGTTTATTTGAAGAAAGCTGTGTTCACTGCAGTTGTAAAGACATCTATTTAGTGGTCTAATTTGGTGAAGGTTTCTTACGCAAGCCGGGTTATCTATTACTAAAAACATAATTGATATTCCTCTGTCTTACAAACAAAATATGAGATATGTTTCTTCATCCTTACATGCCTGTTACATCTTTTTGATGCATGTCCAATAAGTAATTAAGAAGGGTCCGATAAGGAATATAAGCTGACGGAGTAGTGGGAACTCATTTTTCTCTCTCGCTAGACAAAATATGTTGATTGAGAGAGACAAATAATTTGTGTTGTGCTTGAGGAACCCTTGAAACTGAAATTACACCAAGTAACATACACGAACCTTGACCACCGTATCTATGTCTACACGTTCCATGGGACTTATCTGCAGTCTCCAAAATACAATTATACAAGTTTGCAATAACTTGTCGAAATGGCACGGTCAGTATTTTAGTTAGAAGGAGCACACATAATGTAATCTGTTTAATGTTTTAGCTGTTGGTCTTTTAGTTGTTGTTTTTTTTTTAATTTTATTTTAAAAATTATATTAAAATGTTCTAAAACTTATTATGTTTAAATATTGAAATGTCCGATGGTCGTTTCAGCACCCCACCACCCCATCTTTTTTCTCTAACCGTGTTGTTCGGTCAAGCATCAGAATAGTGAACCAAAAGAGAACCATAGTGATGGACATCAGTCCAATAACCTAATGGCAAGTTTCCCCAAATCCCCGCCTCTCTCTCTCTCTCTCTCTCTCTCTCTCTCTCTCTCTCTCTCTATATATATATATATATATATATATATATATATATATATATATATATATATATATATATCCCATAGCAATCTATTAGTGAAAAGGTATTCTTTTATTAAGTCTTACCTATTAGATAAGACGTAGCAATTTTAGTGATAACTGGCCAAGAAAAACAAACCTCATTTGAATATTTTAATTACATGACTTTATTTCGATAATTTCAAAGTTTTAATATTTCAAAGATTGAAATTCAAACTTCAAAAACAGAACATTTAAAAAAGTTTTCCAACTCTGCTAAGCGCAAGGAACAAATATATAAATTTAATATATTTCTTCTCATCAGCTCTTAAAGAACCATGTTACACTTAATATACTATGTTGTGCGTGTAATCTCGTGATAGAGTTTACATATTCTCATCAAATCAACAGAATCTAATTCACTTAATGATTCTAGAACAATTAATATTATTAATATTTCACAATATCTCAAACTGTCATAGTCTGATCTTCTCAAACAATTGAACTGATCAACAATTAGGGCGTGCGTTATAGCTCTACAGGGCAAACACAATCCTACTTTCACGTGATGTTTACGTGCCTTTCACTCACACTTGTACGTATCATATTATATTTGACCGAAATAGTTGTTGATTTGACCTTAGCGATCAACCTTGGTTGATGAATCAGTTTCCTATTACATAGCATACATATACTTTACTAAAGTGCTACCCAGCCGCTCAATTAAAAAAGTAAAATATAAACGGCATTATTACAATTGAAGTATATTATAAATTAAATAGATCATACAGATATCCTTAACAACAGGCACCTATGTATTGGCGAGTTAGTTAAGTCATCACATCTTTGCCAAGTGTCTGTCACAAATGTACTACCGTACTTTTTCCCGTGATTAACAATTATCATTGCAAATTGAGAAGTTGCTCCTTTTATATTTGAGCGTCACTTCGAATTCGAATTCGAATTGATTCAATACATATAAGAAAGACCTTAGATTTAAATATAAATGATTGTTTAAATGAAGAAAGTAGAGCGCTGAAACACAGCATGTTTAGCTAATGGAACACTGAACGCGCAGTCATGCAGTAGAGAATATTTAAACGAGTGTTGAATATGACCAATGCGAAATAACGAACAATAGATAATTCAAACATTTAAATGTAATTACAGTCAATCTCAATCATCATTACAGTTTTTATTGATACTGACAATGAAAACATTGCTACCGGGCATAAGATTGTTTTTATCGTACAACCCTCTCTTTTCGCTTTCTGTTCGTTAGTTTGTCTGTAACTTTTACGATTATTCTTAGGTCCAGAGCGCGTTGTACTCACTTTCTTACTGACATTTCGACTTTGGAAAATATCAAGTACAGCGCGTCATCACAAACAAACAAAGGTATAGATATGGGTGTGACAGTTGCTGTTTGGAAACATCCGGTACAGCGTGTAGCGCACCTGCTTTGCCTTTATACTTGCATCGACGACTAAAGACATTTTATGCTTTTTATACACGTTTAATGGTGTACAAAGTCACACCTTTTCTGGTGTAGTTCAAAAGAAGGAAACGAAACCTCACAAACGTATTATTCAACAATCCATGCACTCTATCCAAAATGACTTGTGTTAGCTTAAAATTTAAGAGCAAAGATGAAATCCAATAGAAATAATATCCATAATACCATCTACAGCATCCAACAATCATACATACACTATCCAAAACGTCTTGTGTTACACACACACACACACACAAACACGCACACACACGCACACACACACATACACGCACACACACACACACACACACGAACATACACACACACACACACACACACACACGCACTATTCATAGGCAGAACCTTTCCAGAACGTGTTGTTGTAGCTTAGGCTTTAAAAGATGAAATCCAACAAACGTATTATAAATCACACCATCTTTACCGTTCAACAACAACACACACACACACACACACACACACACACACACACACACACACACAAAACCACACACATACACACTGGTGTGTAAACTGTAGTATTACGGACTTATGTCCGACATGACTAATAAACTATTGTCTTTGAAAAGTGCAAGAGTGCATATATATATACCCTTATTCATCCCAGAGTAGCATACGTTATAGATGGAGGCAGCAATGTTGTTTGCCATTGTTGCTAGTGTCATCACGGATTTAGAGAATATTAAAGCGATAGCCTACTGTTGTACGCTATCCCTGTATTTGTGTAAGGACTGGCCTTTAAGTCAAATTCAAATAATGGTTTCCTCGTTTGGTGTATATGTTTATAATTTTATAAACGGACGGGAATTTCTTATACTTTTTCATACTAGCTCGGTTATTTTTTTTTCTTCTCATTTATCTTTGTTTTCATATTGTTCCTTCTTTTCTCTTTTCGTTTTACTCTTCAATTAACATACAATTTTCTGTGAAAGAAGACAAAACAAACATAGATTTAGAATAAAGCTTACCAAGTGTCTTGTTTATGTGCGTGTGCTGTGAGTTTGTTATTGTCTCTCAATTCGCCTATTACGAGCTCCTGTTTCATTATGCTCCTCCCACACTATAGGAACGCGGAAAACTCAGTGGTCTTATCAAAAAGTCAATAAAGGAGAAACCAAGACAATAATTTTTATCCATTGCATAGTGAGAATTTGATTTAATCGAAAATTCCCTTTCAAACTGTAATCATATTTTCTAGCCTGTCTTCTGTTGAGTGCATGTGCGTGGTTAGCACGTGCGGAAACCTTTCTTCATCTGTTATTGGATATGTTGCCCCGTGATCAGTGTGTTTGAGTGTATATCAACTGCGGGTTTGTGTTTTTACCTGCTTATTTACAGGCCTGTTCCCGTCTGTAGCGCAATGAAGCGTGTGCAGGATACCCCCTCCCCTCCAGTTTCATGTCCTTGTCTATAGTATGTTTTGTACCTATCTGCTGCTATTAGATCTGTGCTACTCATGTTGGTTTCCTTTTCTGATATGATGGTAACTAGGTGTTGTACTATAAATTTAAGGCATACATGAAGATATCATGCGTAAACATTTTTATTTATAGATTTTTTGTTTTCTTTATCCTCCAAATGGCTATGTAAGTGTCCTCCACGAAAGATCTGGACTTGTAAGAGGGGTCTCCAGCATGCACACAAGCGGGTACTAACCCTCTAAGTAAGGTGGTGTTCTGAATCCCATTTCCTTTACAGGTCTTGTATCAGTAGTGGAGTCGTTCACTATCAAATTTGCATTCTTCGGTCCCGTTTTTCAAATAGGATTACATGTCCGCATCTCAACATAGTTTTATATAAGAAGTCAATATTTCGTTGGAGCTGGTTTTTATTAGGTAATCTATCTAGATATAAAATAATTTAGTCGTGATATCTTCTCGTTCCTTGAATACGAGTTTTAAATGTGTTTCGCTACGCTTTCTTTTTGGAACATTGCGTGATGACACGTATTTTTGCAAATTCCCACGACTTGCATAGAGGACTTTTCGGAATTAATTTACTCATATGGCGACGTATCGAGATTTCTCCAGTTAGCCAGACATCCTGTAGGTATTTTGAAGCGTATTTGTTTTTCTTTTTCTTTAACCTTGTCATGGCCCAGTTCTTCTAAACTTCTTTCCATAGCACTCGACTGTCTCTACAGCACTTTAATAACTGTGTTTTTTGGTAAATAAGTCCCGTATTATCTCGTATATATTTGAATCAAATTTATTCTTCCATACATTTTTATTCTCTCTAAATTCCATTACTAGTTCCTTCATATAATGGTATCGTCTAAGGTACTTAAAGTAATATGGTTAGATTGTTATTCCTTTTTATCATCTGTCTATTGTTAAGGATAAAAGTTATCAAGTACACTTATAGGGCTTCCCATGCATATTTGGGTTCGCCGTTTAATTTCACTATCATATTTATGATATTGGGAATCTTAGTACATGGTAGATTCAGAATATTAACCTGTCTCTTAATTTTTCTTATATTCTATATAAATATACTTTGGGTAGATAATTTAGTAACACTGCCCCCAAAAAAATATTTTAAAAAAAGTAGCTGATTATTAACATATCCAATTCGTCAAGTCACTTATCGAGTTTGGTCCACTTTCAGGAAACATAATTACGAAGCCTAATTGTTCCAGCACCTCACTCATTCCGATACTCCTATGTAGTAAATTTAAATGTATATAACTTGCAGTGAGATTATTAGTAATTAGCATTTGTTTTTCATTCATCCAGTAAGTACGATATAATTTGTTTTGAGACATGCAATCCTACCAGTCTCATCCTGCACGCAATTAAAAGCACCTCCCAAATTAAAAATTGTCATGGTATAATTTTCATTGTATCCCGTTAATCTTTTTATACATTCGGTATTTTCCGGTGGCCTAGTGATTAGGACGTCCGCCTCAGATGCGATAGATGGCGGGTTTGAACCTTGACCGAGACATACCAAAGACTTTAAAAAAATGGTACTAAAAGCTGCATCCTTAGGCGCTTAGCATTAAGAGGTTAGTGTAAGACTGGTCGGACTGATGTTAGGATAATGTGACTGGGTTGGACATCATGCTACAATTCAGAAGCATGATGCCCCAGTGCTAGACATCACTATAAACTTCCTCACTGCTGACATCGTAGCGATATGACTGAATTTGTTTTCATGCTACGTTAAAAATCCAACACACACACACACACACACACACAAACACACAAACACACACATCTCGATGATTTTAATGTTGTGCAGCGAAGGAATATACACATTCAAAACATGCCATTCGTTAACTTTAAAGGGTACGAAAACCCGGACCTGCACAATTTTATTGTAAATAGAAAGATATATAGTAGTTTGTTTATATAATCTATCCCGACTATTTTTTCTTTGCATCTATTGTATTTGCACAAACATTTCATACAAAATATTGTCCTATATTCCTAGATCAAACGGAAATTGTTAGCTCCTTTCTATACAAGCAGGATGTGACGTCATTTGAGACGATTAACTTATAAGAGTTGTATTCAATTTGAACAGCGAAGTGTTAAGTAGAAACAAGATGGTTCAATGCAGTTCTGGAACAATCCTTAATTATTTTACTCTTTTTTTTTCTTCTTCTTTTTTTTCTCCATCTTTGAAAATTAAGAAATTATCTACCAAATGAAATAACATTAAAGAAATGTTTACCTTGTTCATTCAATGTTTCCAACATCAATTTATTATGCACGTTTAATTTTGTATGTAACTGCATCGGATGAATATGCATTTTTTCTTCCACACTTACGTTCAAGACTGTTTTCCACTCGTTATATAATAAACCCCTCCTTCCCATTCTGCATTCATCTTTTTTGTGTAATGTCTATAATAGAAAAATAAATCACTTATCATTGAAAGTCTTTGTGTTCATATAAACTCGTTAGATTTCTTATAACTACACACACCGGAACACCACGATACAATTTTTTAAACAATTTTTTAAACAAATGTTACTGTTAACTTTCTTGATTGATAAATCTATTGTAGTAACATTATTCATTAATGTGGTAATTACTCTCAAACTCGGACCAGGTTGATTTGGTACAAATCGCTGACTGATTCGGCCCATGTATCTGGCTGATTCTCAAAACTTCCAAGCTGATTCGGACCATGTGAAATGTTATTCAGTTTAGTCCAGGATTTAAATGTGACATTTAAATTTGTTTTTATAGATGATCTTCTCATTATGTCCCAAGTACGCTGAGCAGTTTAAATATGCATTTAAAGTAGCAAAATTCCGTTAGTACGCGTGATCATGGTGTTGTTATATATAATAAAATAACGTAACCATGTTGATTGTGCATCGGCAATTTAGTAGTGAAATATTTTTTAAACTTCTCGTTCAACTTAAAATAGTTTGTTTAATTGAGAAATAATAAAATTACGAACACTGACAAAAAGGAAGAAATAAACTAAATGGTGGGCGTAGTACATGATAGCTTTCAGAAACCGTCCGAATTCTGTACATTAGCCATGATGTTGAACACAATAGCGACCGGATATCCTGAGTAGGTGTCAGTGATGGTTTGTATCGAGTTCAAGTATCATTCGTCAATGGTTAGCAAATCTCAATGAAAAATCAGATTAAATTGTTCAGTTAGAGACGATAATATAACCCTTTGGATTATTGACGGTAAGAATTCGGGTTATAGGGGTCCATGCCATAAAGTCGTCTCAGGATGACTTTAATTATTAGGTTGGAGCCCTTTCATGTATAAAACAGCAGATGTCACATCATACTTACACCCGCTCTATTTTTCCAATTAAATTGCATTTATTGATTTGAAGAGCAGAGCAAAAGGGATAGATTCCACTTCTTTTTCGTTAAATACAGAAGCGGAGTTGATCAAATGGAAAAGTTGAAAAGTTGCAAATTTTACAGATTTAATAAGTTATTTAGTTGAAGAAAAACAACAATAAATAAAGCCTTAACAACCAGGGCGAGTTCTGCATAATTCATTATCAACAATGCCATTGTGTACACAGTGTCTAAAATGACGTCACAGCCGCTATTTTTACAGGGGGAGGGAAGCGCGTTGACGGATCGGGAGAGATGATCGGTTTTTCATAAATTTCTTCGTACCGAGTAAGAATAAAAGGTAAAATTTTCAGAAAATGAACCTTATACATATAGCAAATTATATATGATGTTTGCGCGAATTTCAGTTTTGCATACTGGTCCCCTTTAAGGTACAGAAGACTGACCTGGAAAATGTAATTTAATTTTATTTGCTTCCACTGTAGTTTAGTGCCATTTATTTGTTTATAAACGTTGCTAATCCCAGCTTTAGTTATTTTTTGTTGTTACTGGTTAGGACTATAACATTTAACTTTTCCATTATGACCTTCATCTCATTATACATGTTATGCCCTTCCTGTAGTAAAATAAGATCTTATCCCTTCTTCCTTTCTCTTTCAATTTTTGTCATTTACGTTTTCAATCCCCACTCGGAAGTTCGTTCTTTCTTTTTTTTTTCATGATGTCTTGCTCAAAATTAAGCCATTCAGGCTTTATATACGATTTTTAAATCATGACTGGTAATTTATTTGTCTCGGCCGTTTCCAATCGCGAAAACCTTTGAAGTTTCCTCGCTTTGTTCGTTTCTTCACCAATGCTTTCCCTTCGGAATTGTACGTAAATCTTACAATGCTTTCCCTTCGGAACTGTCCGTCAGTCTTTCTACACTTTGTTGATCCGTACTTTCATGCTTGTCGTTTTAACTGGTACTTACCTTTTCCATTTTGCATGATTCTATGTTAGTATGATTCATGTTCTGTTGTGAATCGTCCCATTGAGATTTTTTTCTTCTTCTTCTTGTAGCTTAAGATCGTAAGAGCAGTCTTTCCTATAAAATCCGCTTAGTTGTGGTGGTTTTTATTTTTACACGAGCACCATTGTTTTTCAGATTCTTTCATTCAAGATGAAGTATGGGGTTTGTGTCCCCTCGTCAGTTTGATTTGATCCCCCTGCCAGAACATTTTAGGAGTGACTTTCCTATGTTTGTTCCCGCGGATGAGTAGCTATAAGGAGCAGGTTTTCACTGACATTTGCCTGGTCTCTCTTGTGTGTAGATATCGTATTCTGTTCCCGCGGATGAGTATCTACATGGAGCCGTTACTCACTGATATTTAATTGGTCTCCCTTGGGAGTGCTAATATTGAGTTGTGTATCGCTTACTGCATGCTCAACTTAAGACATATATAAAAGGTGCATATTCTCCTGCTGTGGAGTTTATAACCAATTTTTTGTCTCTGCGTCGGATAGCCCGCCATGCTGGTGTGCAGCTTCAGTAATATCTTCAACACTGACAAAGCTATACCTGGCGTGCATTATGTAAGAAGGTTTATCGACGGGATTTAGACAATCCCACAGCAATGGCGTCACTAGAATTGGTGTCACTCAGTGCGATAATTCATGATGTCACCCACTTGGACTTCCTTCCTGCACAAAAGTTCAAAAATTGTATAGTCAGTCATATTGGTGTCAACCCCTCTGATCGTGCCACCCGGTGCGGTCCTCATCCCCGCCCCTCCAAGCCCCCCAACCCCAGTGACGCCAACGTTCCACGGCATATGATCAGTGTCGTGGCACCTAGAGCACCTTCTGTCGTCGCATCCTCTGTACCAGTATTTGAGATGGAACCCAACACATATACAAAGTGTTGGATTTTTTGGTGCGTCCTCCCTGGGGACTGGAATGTATAGGCATAGGTGCGTAGAAGGCGTATCCGCAGATCGACCCAGTAATTAATTGTCATTGAAGTACTCTGTCACTCGGCATTCATGCGACAGAAAGCAAGGTCTATAGAGGTTATTATACAGCAACACGAATAAATACCAAACGGAACCGGAACTGCTATCTCTACATTCTACTGGAGAAATCTTGTTAACATTTACATAACTTTTAAATACGAATATATAATGCTGCAAGCAGGTTAGAGAATATGAGTCAACATACAGAGAATATAGAGCGTAACGTGTGCATTGTTGAAAGATTGTACACGAAAGAAAGTCGGTTATTCGGACAGCATTTATCCTTTTATTCACTCGAACGAACAACTGTCGTAACCGCCAAAAGTTGTATCCATTATAATAATTATTCATCTATAAAAAATATATGGTAATGTCAACATACAACAGAGTAACATATACAAGGTTCAAACACAATCCAATGTACAGTCTTCCACCTACAATTTGATTGGTATTATGAAAAGCTAGATGTATAATTTAAAATAAAAATTAAATGTAAGTTATTGCGAGATGGTGGAGGGTGAGATACAATAGATGAAGTTAATTCTCATAACTGATGGTCTCTAAGTGGATTACAAGTGGACTGAACATCGAACGCACCTACTGTGACGTTACCATTATGTTGCGGATGGTGCTAGTACTAGTACGAGCTGGATAACTGTCAAATTTTTAATTAAAATGTCTTCATATTAGTTTTATTGTTTCTTTATTTTCCGACAGTGAACATGTCACATGTGTATAACCATTAATACTGGCTGAATTACTGACACATATCTGATTAACGAAACCATGTCACCCAGAGGAGGGGGTTCAAAGACATTATAAGAATTAGATGCACATTCCAACAATGTAAGACGCCGACCTTAATAGTTAAGATTTTGGTATAAATCCCGTTACTCCACCATTATAACTGTCGTGGTCGATGCATTGTACTGTTTGACTATTTCAACCCCCATCCTTATAACGATTTACCGATAATCTTAATTTCGTTTGTTAGTAGCCCATGAAGGCAAACTAAACTGTTAATGAACTTTTCTTCATCTTGTATACAGCCTATTAATATGGGTCTAAACCATATTATTTGATATTAAGATGTCTGAAGGCCGATCTCCACTCCCTCTCTTTCAATGGATCGGTTGGTATGGCAGCAGATTAATCGACCAATAAAGAAACAATGATGAGTAAGGAATTAATGCCTTTATGGTAAGTCTCCCCAACTGTACCACATCCACTCTCTCTCTCTCTCTCTCTCTCTCTCTCTCTCTCTCTCTCTCTCTCTCTGTGGAGCTTCGTGGAAAACTACCAGAGAAAAACCGTTCAAAATCGAGCGTGGCGGATTTTCGTCTGTGTCATGCGAAACCTTGTTTGGACCTATGAATGACGCAAAAATGTAGTCACAGGAAGGAACAAAAAGTGGAAAGTTAGAAAGAAGGATATAAACAATTGAATGGTTAGTAGCAATGTTAATTATATTATAAATAATGACTTAGATGAACTGTAAAAACTTTTAAATGTTTGAAATACCCCTTGACAGCTCCTCATTTTGCTTAGTTTATATTTCCTCCTCATTTAAATACGCTAACCGATATATGAAACCCAACGCGTTTAAATTTTCAAGTTGTAATATGGCTGTGTTTGAAGTACCCTACTTTCTTTATTATATCATCTTCCTTGTTCAAATCATAAGTGCATTATATATATTTGATGAATATGAATGAAATTAGAAGGTCTGATTTTGAAAGAAGCATCTTATCAATTTGCAAAGGAGATTGCGATTACTCTCAAAACTTTAAGAAATACTTTTTATATCGGACACACTGGACAGGCCAATGCAGAGTTCACTGATTCAGTTAATGTATAATTAGGTGTGGAGAGTATTAACTAGAACATTCTTAATAACAGCAATCCAGCTAAACCTTAAACAAACAATCAGTAAACATGTTTACCTCTATTCGGTATGTTCTTTGTAAAAAAAGCTATGAGTAGTCAGGTACTAATTTACTGACCAAGATCAATAATTATTCAATGTAGATATATATATAACATATAGTCTTGGAGAAGAGCCAACACACAATATAAATTAAATGCACATAACATGTTATTTTAGAAAATGCTAATTGTGACCTTAGGTCAAGTAAAGAACTATATAACCTTGTGATTGTGAGGACTTGGTCATTATTGTTTAAACATCTAGTACTTTCAAGTTATATTATTTTGTGATCAGTTTGGCTGAATTTTATTTTCTTAACATTATTGAATTCAACTGAGTATTTTCTCCAAAAATTACTGAATTAAACTGAGTATTTTCTCTGAAAATACAAAAGTACTCCGCAAAATATTCTTGGATAAAGATATTTACTTGAATTTATATTTAATTCGAACCTGAAATTATATTACTGTGATTCGAGAAACGAATGTTGCCAATCAACTCTCTACAAGCTATATATATATATATATATATATATATATATATATATATATATATATATATATATATATATATACATTTTCGACAATCAACTCTCTGCAAGCTATATATATATATATATATATATATATATATATATATATATATATATATTCGAGAATGCGGATTTGGTTATAGGGCCCCGTTGTAAAAAAAAATCCTAGCTTTTTGTGATTATTGTTTAAATATTTAAATTCGTTTCTGTGGAAACATTCCTTAGCCAGAAATAATTAACCACTTTTCAAGGATCTTATGTCTTAGAGAGACGTGTTAGTGAATTTCCATGATGCCATGGTTTACATTTGATGATTTAAGGTCAGAGCCGCATGAGTGTCCCTGTCGTTACATAGTCCCTATTAAAATCTAGTGGTGTACATTTTTTTGGTTGAGTGACTGCATGTTCAGTATGTATGGTTTGGAGACTGGTAAATTACATAATGGAACAAACAAGAAGGGACTGTTTCGCCGTCGCCCGATAAGGTTTAGGTAGCCATTGTTGCAAACGTGATGCAATCTTGCAGGCGAAATGTAGTTCCAAACCATGATTCGACTTGCTTTAGGTTAGGTAGCAAACATAGTTCACTGTTTTGGGAGAAGTTGTTTAGTTTTACAGCATGAATTGTTGACGGTACGGAAAATTGATGAAGAGAAACCATGCATATGCACGGTTGATAGACGATTGTGAAGTTGCGATATCTGTGGTTGTGTATTGATTAGAGTAAAATTATTCATAGACTGGACTTCTGGGCTTTCTAATTTATAATAGAAATTGTCTCGAATTAGTTCGAACATTGGAGAAAAGCGTATGACTTGTAGTGGAATCGCGCCAGGGTTCGAAACCGCTCGGTCAAGCAAGTACCCGTTTTGTAACAATATATGAGCACACATATACAGTCGTTTCCTTGCAGTGAGATATCTAAACATTATATTAAGCATAAACATCCGGGTACATGGAATGAAGTGCTTAACTTTAAGATGGGAATGAAGATGCTGACGGTATCATAGAGGCATAAGGTAAACGCAGTATCTTTAGGACAAAGAAGGAAATGCTTCATTTTCAGATGAAAAGGCCGAAAACTTCACCCACAAAGTAAGCAAATTTTTTTTATTGTTTGGTTATTGTTTTGTTTTTGTTTAGGGGGTTGGGCAGCTCTTTTGTTGGTGTTTTGTATTGTTGGGTGGATTATTGCTGGTTTGTGAAGCGGAGAAAGAATTTGCGACGTAAACACCGTATACAGATACGCGACATTCAGAAACTTCAATTAAGGATATGGAATCATTTTAATTAAAGATACAACTTCTGTGATATGATTCCTGTCTGATTTTAGGAATTAAATGTGTGTCATAAGGTATTCTTTTTATTTGATTGCTTTCTTTTTCGTTAGAGAGTTAGCTAGTGCAGTTTTCGGGATCAACAATTTTGAACACTTTTTCCTCTTTTATGTGCATATTGATTTTTGCGGACTAGTAGAGCATATTTCCGAAGAATGGGGTTTTTATAGTCCCTCACACACTTTGGAGATGTTAATTCACTACCCTCTAATAACCATTCATAAATATATTGTTATCTCATCTTACTTGGGCCCCGAGTGGCCGAGTGGTCTAAAGCGCTCTCCGTTACGGATTACTGCAATCTCACCTCTTCTGCGTGGGTTCGAGTCTCGGATTCAGCCTATGTGGATATGTGAGAAAGCTTGCCAGTAGCTTCTCGTGGGTCGGTGGTTCCTTTCGTGGTTTTCTCGGGTTCTTCCTCCAGGGTTCTTCCTCCACCATTAATACTGGCCGCATATCGTGTGCTGAAAAATGGCGTTAAACCCTACTACAACAAATCTCATCTTACAAGCGGGAATCTTAGATATGACAACTGTTGAAGCTGATGCTATATAGTTGCTTAACTGTATCCCCTAACAAGATGTTATACACAAACTTGTGTACACTTCATTATGTATATACTTCAATTAATTTATTCTACCATCAGTTTCAAAAATTGGATTAACTCAGAATTTGTTGGCAGTTGTAAAGCATAACGTACTCGTGTTCTATGGTATTCGTATGCCGCTCAACAAAGGCATATCTAATGACCTTCTACAATTCATGTTTTTTTGTGTCTCTCATATTCCGACAGTTGCTATCGGGGAAGAATTGAAATAGAAACCAAAACTAGCATAGCTTCTTGTACCTGTGTACATGTATAGCCTTTACAGAACTTCCTACACCTGTATACGCCTGTATACATATAAAGCCCCTAAATTTTATCTTGTAATGGGTAGTAATCGTGACAAACTTTACTAAAAATAAAATATATATTTGATAAATGATCAAAACTAGTATACTTTTTAAAAACATGCCTTGATTTACTTTGAATCACCATTGTTTCCTCACGTGGAGGAATGACAAATAAAGCATGCTTATATTTCATTTCAGTGTAACTTAATGTTTCAAAGAATGTGTTTCATTATGAATTAAATACATGTAAATTTAGAAGAGTTATAACTGGCGCATTTTGATGAAATCTTTATCCAATTGAATTTACATTGTTTTAACATATGCATAATTTACTAAGATGGAATCCAGAGTAAAAGTGACATCTACATGGCATTACCAGCGTAGCAACGCGTAATCCACTTGACGATTAAGGTAGATGTATTGATCTCAATGCAGGCTCGATTTGAGTTCAAATCCATTGCTTTATTCAGAACAAATCCGGCGCTAAGGGGAAACGCAGCACGAGTGAATGCTATTGATTACATTATTGCAAGTATCACTTCAAGGGATACATTTCAGGGTCGATATGAACAGCAAGTACTTTATTATAGCATGAGAAAAATGTATATAAAATTTGTTAAGATATAAAAACAGCATTCATGTTAAACATTTTTTATAGTGAAGTGTAGGAACGTCAGGAAGGAATAGCTTAATTATATTAATTAAAATACTGGGGGGGGGGGTAATTTTGTGACAAGTGTGATAATGCAGAAATTGGCAAAATACTACTGACTATACCGTGCCAATAAAATGTGTTTTGGTTGCAATTCCCGAGGACACACTAAGACAGCTATCAGATTTGACCTGGATGGGTATCAAACCGCTACCCATGGATTATGTGACGTTATACAAAACACATTGATCCTAAATGGAAAATTATACATTAAATACTTGTAATATCTATAAAAATTAAGTAATGGAACTGTATATTTTATTTTGTTTTGCTTTTTTCAGATCTAAATTACTGAATCGATGTAATGATCCTAGTTTCTTATAATTTAGATGCACACTAATAAGAGATAAATTAGTAATACGCATTTGGACTTTTTTATGTGGATCTTCCACAGTCAAGTACAGGAAACTAAAATAATGAAAGATTTTACGGCCTATTAAACACCAGTGCTTATTATATTATTATTATGGTTTTCATTGTAATAAATGTATTGCTCAACATGTGACAGCCATGTAAACTGAAGCTTCGCGCCAAGTGCATTATATAAAATTATGTATTATTATGACTTTATGTGTTTTATTTCATAAGTAAAATCATACTCATCTACAGCTAAATCTAGCATTGCTAAATCTTTTTTTTTTCTTTTCTTCTTGCAACGTACTGACAGTATTTGAGTTATGTGAAATATTAGTACCCAATTTTTATTAAAGGTAATATATCCAAACACTAAAAATCGTACGGAAGTCCACATCAACTTACCATCTTAAACGTCACGAAATTACCATTCTTTCTAATCAATGTATTAATCTATATATTGTTTTGTCTGTATGTCTGTCTGTGCGCTTTCATAAATTTTCTTTATTTTCACGAATATAGGATCGTTAACTAAGTAAATGAAAGAAGCGAATCTACCAAGTTTAGTGGAGTCAACAAGTAAGTTTGTTTTTCTAAGTTACATACGTAAAACTTTAGAGTAATTTACAGTATTTATAATAAAATCCCAAACAATCCTAAATCAGGTAATAAAGGTCCTAAAGTATATAATGAATTTCAAAAGTCTTGAATGTCCTGATGTATAACAATCGGTTTCTCCATTATGTCTTTGAACGAGTCCTTAATAATGGCAAAGCAGTATTTTACTCCAAATAGTCAATTATGACTGTAATTACAATGAATAATTTAATTAAATAATTGGTCACAAATGTATGTCTAAACGCAGCTAGAAACTCTAATCAAAGATTCCCCAAAACTGATATTAAAAACAGGAAAGAAGACCCTGCTTGCTCTACATTTATGGTCTTATTTCACTTGACCTAAAAACACAATGTAATTTCCGCGGAAAAGCTCATGAACTCAACTGCAAATAAACATATTTTACAAAAGAGGATTGTTGTTGTTGTTGCTGTTGTTGTTGTTGTTGTTTTAGAGTTTAACGCCTTTCTTCAGCACAAAATAGGCTATACATGGTGGCCAGTATAAATATTCGAGGAAGAAGCAGGGAAAATCCCGGAAGGAATCACTTACCCACGAAAAACTTATGGCAAGCTTTCTCAGGTACCAAAATTGGCCGAGCACGAGACTTGAATCTACGCAGACAGAGGTGTGACGGCAGTGATCCGTAACGGTGAGCACTTTAGACCACTCGCCGTTGCGGGTCCCCACAAAAGAAGACAAGACTGAGTCGACAAAAAAAATATACCCTCAATTAAATACAAAAGTCATGCACGAAATATAAATAACATATGCACAACAATAATAGCTCACTGCTTACACCATATCCCGCAACAATATATATTGGTGTAAATTTGATCTTAGAGTTTGCTCATTAATTACAGCTAAAACATTTGTTTCTTACATTGAAAAATATCAATTCATGCTATTAACAGTTTAAATCAAAGAGTCTCATTTTAGATGTATGATTATCTATCTTTCATAACCCATACATCGTAAAATATTAAGTCACTAATGTCTTGTTTACAAATTAACTTATATTATATACTTGCCTTTTAAAGAATGTTTTCTTAAACTAAACTCAGCATCAGTGTTGTTGTTGTTGTTGTTGTTGTGGGGTTAAACGCCATTTTTCAGCACGATAGGGCTATACATGGCGGCCAGTATTAATGGTGGAGGAAGAACCCGGAAAACCCCGGAAAGAACCACCGACCCACGAGAAGCTACTGGCAAGCTTTCTCACATGCCCACATTGGCTGAATCTTAGACTCGAACCGCCGCAGACATAGGTGAGATGGCAGTGATCCGTAACGAAGAGCGCTTTAGACCACTCGGCCACTCGGGGCCCCCAGCATCAGTGAAAATGTCCAATGATACCATATGGTAGCTGATATTTATAATGCAGTACAACTTTGATTATCTGGCAGCAGAGTGTCGAATTATTCGCTCGTACGGACTATAAATCGATTCATCGGAATTTCGAACATATTACTTACGACAGGGTTCATGAATAATAAAAAAAAAAAAAAACTGAAATACATTTGCAAATCACGACGACGACATAGAAAGTAACATAAAGAATTATTAACAAATTCAATGAATTTTAATTAAAATGGTAATATGAATAACTCCAAAATAATTGTAAATTAGAAATAAGTCATTATGAGAGGGTGGGGGAGTCATATGTATAGCTTATTCTTACAACCGACACTGGCTAAGTGAGTGTCAAAATGCCAGTATGAAACTTGTTGAATTTTACATTCAAAAAATAAATGTTACATCAAACATAGTCATTAAATTAAAGGCATTGTTTAGACTAAGGCGGCTGTTAATAACCATCCATCAATGGTGACTAAACGGGTGAAGAATGTTAATCACTTACCAGCACGGGTGGGAATAAAATCTCTGCCAGCGGAGTTGATCAAATCACCGTGACACGTTCATAAGACCACATGCAATGTCCGTCAATCACAACACTGGCAATATTCTATCATGGATAGTCGAAAATTGGGAGTACGTAAAGTATCTTCATATTTGCATTGTTCCTTTTTGTCTGCTCTTATATAATTTAATTGTCTACATAACGTTATCATTTAGCTTGTGACTATGGGACACATTCAATCCATACACGTTCATTCATAATATATGTATGTCTTTTCGCTTTATTCTGAATAGGACAAAACCATAAATATTCAAAAACGTCGATCATTAATGTTCGGGATGTGTTTAAATTAGCCAGCGGTTGAACGAGTGTGGCACGTGGGAGACTCACGGGGTACGTAATGGAAATCATATATTACATTGTTTCGTTATATTATGTGTCAGTGGCTATTGTTATGTATATTTGATTTCATGCATATTCGATTTCATTTAAGTGTTTGTTAGTTTTATGAAAACATGTTATTCCATTGCATGTTATTGTAATGTAATTTTATTTACTGGATTTTAAATTTCCAGAAATTTATTTTCAAGTAATTCTGTTCAGTTTGGCCGGACTATTTTGTAAACACTAATAACATAAGCTTTGTATCTAATACTGACCTAGTTCCTGATCTCAATTCAGAATCGGTAAGAATTGAAGTAAACGACTGTTATTCATTTTTTTTTTTTATTCTTTCTTAGTGTAAGACTCATACAGTGAAATCGAGGCCATCCTGGACGTACGTGATGTTATTCATGTAAATAGCTTCTGTGTTGTTCTAGAAACATGATCATGTGATCCTCATACGGGAATCTATTTTGCGCCTTAAATTAATGTATAATGGTTTTCTATAGAGAATTTGGGCAGTCGGACTTTAAACATTGACACCTAAAGGTGTTTTGTTGCGACCAGTTTGAACTGAATTTTTAAATTTTCTTCAAATTATTTGAGTTCCAAGCGATTTGTTTACCTGGAAATACTATTATTTCTTGGACAAAGCCAGCTATAGAAATTTAGAGAGAATTCAAACACTGGAACATTATTTTCTGTCATTCAACTTAGAACTGTTGACACATCAGTACGACGCTGATCACAGCATACGTAATCGTCTTCCATTTTGGATTTCATCAGGACGTTTTATTACTAGGACTTTTTTTAATTCTTAGATTGAATTATGTTTTGATTTAATTCGTAATACCGAAGTGTTTTTTTTTTTCTCTTTCATTTTACTCTGTTTTTCTAGGGAAATAAATTATTTGTTAACTTTTGCAAAGCTTGTTGTCTTCACTCGCTTATTGTTGCATTTTGTAAGAGCCTAAACGTAACAGTATGTACGGGAAATGTAAAGCTAGCATTTGTATTATAACTCAACAGTCACAGCTACTACCCAATAAATAGGATAGAAAAGACATTTAGTGCTACACAAACGGACAGGGTAGACATATTTTGACACACTGTACTCTCAAACAAACATACTATACAAACAAGCAGACATGCTATACCCACATACAACCATAATATACCATCAAACAAACAGACATAATATAGCCACATACAAATATACTCTCGCTCATAAAAGCTATGGGTAAAGGGTTTTTAACTTCAATATGTAAACACATACAAATTATTATGAACATATACTCAAGCATAGATAAACATACACAAATTGACAACACTTTTGAATAGAATCTCTCACTTTTAGAGATCTGGTGGGAGCTGAAATGGCCGTTCGGGGTTTTTAACTAAAGAAGAGGGTTAACACATACCACGTCGCTTCTTTGTTAGTAGCAATAGGAGGTGATCCATCTACAACATAGACACCATGGGGACAAAGATAGTTTAACATGGGAAAAGAAATTGAGGACAAAGAGAATTTAACATGAGAATGACACACTTGATGGATAAGAGTGTTTCTAGGGACAAAATGGTTTATGGGAACAAATGGGTATAGCTCAGATTTCCACGATTTTAATGTCAACATGCACAAACACATTCAAACACACGTACTTGTTGCTGTATTGAGTGACGGTAGAAGGAACGATACTCTATTCTGGCGACGAATGCTTTAAGAGAGAGAGAGAGAGAGAGAGAGAATGGTGAAAGAAAATGTAGGGTACCATTTTGTATTCTATTATTCTTTGCGGTATTATAGGATGTGAGTTTACATTATGTTTCCGCAGACAACGATACATTTTATGTGAGAACTGTTCATGTACAATTATTTTTATTCATCAATTTCGTAAAATGGTAGTGCTATATGTAGATTCGTCCGACTGAAGAAAACGCATTGGGATTACAATATTACAACATGTCCCTCAAACCAAAGCCTGGAGAACAGTAAATATGACGTCATGTTCCATCGGCAGTCTAAATTAGACTGACTAAAGATGGAACAGTCATTGTTACAGTTTTGTCTGAATACATGCTTTAGTGTTAAAATGACAGTGCAGATTAGGACGGGTCATACAGTGCAGATTAGAATGGGTCATAGAGTGCAGATTAGGACGGGTCATACAGTGCAGATTAGTACGGGTCATACAGTACAGATTAGGACCGGTCATACAGTGCAGATTAGGACGGGTCATACAGTGCAGAATAAGATATTCTAGAGTAATTTTTAAAACGCTTTGTGCTTGTTTTGTTTTCTTTTTGTTGTTGTTTCTTTCGTTTTTTGCTTCGGAAATCATGAGATGTAATGTTAGAATTTGTTCTGTCCCACATTGCAGTGCCAAAATAGGACAACACATGTAGTAGCTCTAAGTGAAATCTCACATGCAATTTTACACCCTACACTCAGTATCCCAAAAGTCTTGTTAGTTTAGAATTTAGGATAATGATAAGAAATCCAACACAGATACTTTCCATCACACCATTTATACTATCCAACTCCCCGTACACGAACTACCCAAAATGTCGTCTGTGTTAGCCATTGGTGTAGTGTTGTGAAAACAGCGTTCCTTTCTTTTTTGCGTGTTCCATTTCGTTTCAGCGCTCGCCATTGTCGTAAACACCCAACCCCAGCATCTATGTAACATGCGTTCCCTCACTTATGTACTGCGTTCTCTCAATTCTTTATTTTGCACAACAACACTTTTGTAAGTTAAGCGTTTAAGAGAATCTGACAAAAATACTCTCCATTACACCATCTATACCATCCAACACAAAAATACACACACGATCAAATACATCTTGAGTTTAAGAAAGAAGATGAAATCTAACAAAACTTACTCGACATACAAACTATACTATCCAAGATAAATCACACTATCCAAACAAAATCTTGTGTTAGCTATGAGTTTCATGGAAGGAGAATACATCTAACAGAACTACTCTCACGCTTAACATATATTATTCAATTCCCCTCATACATTATCCAAACATGTTCTTGGTTTGGAGTTTAAGAGAATGATCTAAATCCAACAAAAATTATATCTATTACACCATCTATACCATCCAATACTCCATACACACACTATCCATAACACCTTGTGTTAGCTTAGAGGATAGGAAAAGGAAATGGAATCTAACCAGAAACAAATTCACATACCACTTATATTATCGAACATCCCGTATACTATGCAAATCGTTCTGCGTTAGTCCCGTATACTATGCAAACCGTTCTGTGTTAGTTTTGAGATTAAGAGAAAGATATGAAATCCAGAAACAAATAATATCCATCTCACCATTTACATCAACCAACAATACACCCACCCACGCACATATACACAGATTATCCAAAGCGTTTTGTTGAAACTTGGAGCTTAATAGGAAATGAAATCCAACAAGCATATTATCCATCACACCACCTATACCAATCCACACATACACACATACACACGCACATTTTTATCAAAAGGATTAGTCTCTTTTCTGGAGATCTGAATGGCATTGAAAAGAGCCGTCGATGTTTGCTAATCAATTAGAGTTAACATACGTCGCATCTCACTTATCTTCTTTACCTCAAACATCGTCTCATAACGGAACATTACAGTAAAATTCTCTCGAGACTCCCCTGTCTATTCACATATATAGGTCTCTTCCAAATAACTATGTCCTTTATTCTGATGATGGTCCATGATTATCCACATACATGAGGCAGTACGGATTGAACAACATCTCAGAAACAATCTTAGAGGATTCAACGTTGGTCCACATCCTCTCGTAACAACCAGTGAAACCATAAGACAAGACACATGTGTTTATAGTCTACGGTCAGATGGAATCTGATTGAAAAATTTCAGTATTCCAAAGTGACTTTACAAAATTCAGGCAAAGCACGAGGTCTCTCTTCCAATCAGAAGATAGTTCTTGCTGACATCACATGCAGTACATAAGGTGCGCCAGCGTTCGTGCGCAGTGAATCGATGTTATGAATAAAGTATCACTTTCAACCCTTCCATTCTCCATACGCTATACCCCCTTCCCCGATGTATTATTTGTGCTTATATCAGTAACCAAACTGATATGTATATTGTTAGATCTAATTCGGCCAATACATTTTAGTTCTGTTTTCGTATAATTCCGTTATTATCCTGTAGTTTAACTGTGAAAGTAATTAGAGTTGTTGTAAAGGATAAAATATTAGCCATACTTCCCTGCTTAGCAGAGACAGATAGAGCAAGAAGAGGGAAACCCATTTATAAGGGTACACTGATGCTTTTTGCGTGTATATTCCTCTGTATTTTTACCAGATATATTTTATATTTAGATTGTATTTTAACATTAACTCTATTAATTAGTAACCGTGCTTGCTTTATCTTCTGAATAAGTTTAACGAAGACACGAATTTTTGAATTTTTAAATTAATTTTTGTCTCACGAAATTGTAAAGTTTATATCTGAATTGAAATTATAAGAAACGATTGTTTGATGGTTCAACATCTGTAGTTTCTAACGCCACAAAGTGTACCTGCCTCAACGGCTCTATATAGTTTTACGCCTGTAAATACTAAAGTTATCGGTAATATGTAAATACATGCCCAAGCATCAGAAGTCGGTAGATGCCAATGTCCAGGAGGATTTTTTTCCCAGTAGCAATATCAATTGGTTCATCATTTGCATATATCTAGCGTTAGGAGAAAACGTCACAACGATCACAAAATTGTTTTAACTGAATTGTTGAATGTATTTAGCAATTAATTTTGTTTACAAACTGAATCATATCATACTATATAAAAATATATTTTGTGGTGTTTTGTTGATTTTGGCTCGACTTTTAACGCAATATTGACTATAGTATTTGTTACAAAATGGGAGCAACTTTCCTTTAAAACAGTACTGTCCAACCCACGGCCTGCGGGCTGATTTTAAATGGTCCGCCAGAGGTCGAGCAGCTATATAGTCGTTGGTTTTCAGTTTTCTGCTGCGGCCTTCGGCTTCAAGAAAAACATTTTTCAGTGGTCCATGGTGTCAAAAAGGTTAGACTGCAACGCTTTAAAAGATTACACTTGGGTATCGATCATTCGATACAATGAGTTAGACGCTCTGGAAATAGAGATTCCGCAATTCCTTTAAAATCTAGATGGACACTTCATTCACTGGTACTGTTCGAGCAATGAAGATTTATTTCGGTTGTATCCAGCATAATGTGCCAATTACGTATATGCAAGAATTCACCGGAAATCCACACTCAGTTTCATAAATTATAAGCATGCGAATCTTGATCGATATGCTGAGTTGCTTAGTCTATTTGTTCAGCAAAATATTTTGACTTTGTATTGCAATGCATATTGCGTGCTAAGATTAACAACGCAACTAAATTGATCCCTTGTTCAAATACGTTGAAAGATAATCATTACATTTTGCAAGGATCCGTGCACACATACAGTAATTATTCTTATTTGGCGTGGTCGCTGTGTTAGTTTGAATTGTTTTCACATGTAAATGCAAACATATTTGTCACCAATCCCAGTCCAATTATACAGGTAACTATCAGGATACATTACTATGTGCAAAATAAATGGCCTCGGATTAGCAAAAAGTTCGAAAACTCTAATAATGGAGGTGTTATATTTTTCCGACATTCGCGTTCTATAGTAATAATGTTAGTAATTATAGTAATTAATTTTGCATTAGAATCTCATTTATCCTAAGGCCACATCAGTGGGTTTTTTCTTCAGATTTAGATTTGAGTTTAAAAATTTTGTAGATTATTTTGATGGTCAGATTTCTCTCTTTTCAAAATTTAAATGCGTGTCAATTTAAATTTTGAAAAGAGAGAAATCTGACCATCAAAATAATCTACGAGTTGCTTTAAATCCAGTCTTTTCATGGGTTCACTACATTATATCCAAACTCAAAGGCAATACGAAGCTACAAACCAGATACTTTGCGTATAATTAGATCATGGTAATTTCATCGTGAAAGTCTAAAGTCCGAATCTATCAAATTCGTTAATTGCAATTTAATCTATTGTTTTATTTGTATTTTAATCACCAAATAATTGTTGACACAATGTGTAGCAATAAAAAAAAATCCACTTTAAATAATTAGAAATGCAGCATACATTTTAAACAAATATGACATTCTTTTTCAAATGCTTTATTGAAATGTTCGATATGCAGAATTTGCATGTAAATATATGTGTTGTGAGGGGGTTGGGGATGATTAAGATGATGGTGGTGCTAGTGATTGTCATGATGATGATGATGATGATTATGATGATGACGAAGATTGTTATTAGGATGATTATGATATTAGTGGTTGTCAAGATGATAATAATGATTATGATGATGGTGGAGATGGAGGTGATGATGATAATGATAATGACTGTGATGCTAGTGATTGTCAGCATGATGATGATGATGATGATGATGATGATGACTGTGGTTTTGATGATTGTGGTGTTAGTGGTTGTCAGGATGATGATGATGATAATGATGGCTTGTAGTAATTGTTAAAGGAGCAGCATTAGTATTGCTGAAAGCAGTAGTAAACTTAACATAGTCAGATGCTGAGACTGAATGCAAAATACCAAATCACCACTGCTTCATCTTCTTGAACAGAATTCACATCACATGCTTACAAATAGACAACAACAAGCAATAATACATAAAGGATTCCTCTGTCGATATTGGACTAGTTCTAATCATGTAATTTTGAATTTTAGATAATCAATTCTGAACATTTGAATATCAAGAAAGAAGGAATCATTTACCTGAACCGAATTCCAAGATGTCACAGCCATTCAGGTAATCTAGGGAAATAAATATATTGCTCTAAAGTTTATTTTCTAGTGACAAGATAACTTCTTCCTTGATGTAGATACTTATTTATACCACTTATTGCAAACTACGTAACAATCATATCATATATATATATATATATATATATATATATATATATATATATATATATATATATATATATATATATATATATATATATATATATATATATATATATATATATATATATATATATATTGGATAATTTCTTTCTTGATATAGATACCTATTTATACCACTTAAAGCAAACCACATCACTATCCTATCATATATTGAGGATCTCAAATGGGTAATGATTTTGATATTTAATTTATTCAACGAGTTTCATATATAACATTAAATCATTGCCCATTTGATATTTTTCAGTCACATAGTTTTTACTTTAGTGGAAATTATTTAGATGGAAAGAAAAACGAATAACTGATTCTGACAGAGGTTGATCTTTCATTTGTTGTTAGCAAAAAAGAGTTCAAACAAAAGTTAAACTCGTAATGACGTTTAAAAGTAGATTATACTTTTCCTACAAACTATAAATCAAAGAACAAGCGTCCTTCTGCATAAATAGGACATTTTACACGTATAAAATCATTTTTCAACATAGCATGTTCAGTGTGTCTGATATCGCATGGTTTGATGCACTACCCGTACAGCTGACGATCCATGTTTAACTGTAAAGGGTCACTTTTACAGGTAAACATTACATTGATATTCCGATATTCATGTGAAATAATGTTTACTGGATGCATAAATTCCCATATCGACTGCAATGTATTTGTGACCAGATATTTTCCGTGCTTAACTTGGAACTGTAGACTACAGAATATTCATTAAATTTCATTTCGACTTGGAACTGCATCACATATTCAGTGGCTGGATAATCTTCTGTCACTTTGGAGACCAGTTTATGTCCACATTAGTATTGAATGGGGCCACCCTAGGGACAATGGGAATTACCATTAAAAACACCCCTGGGCCACTCTAGGGACAATGGAAATTTAACATGGGGAAAATTGCTGGGCCACTCTAGGGACAAGGGGAATTGAACATGGGGAATAGAGTTTGGGCTTGTCTAGGGACAAGGGGAATTGAACATGGGGAGTAGAGTTTGGGCTTGTCTAGGGACAAGGGGAATTAACATGGGGAATAAATTGTGGGGCTTGTATAGGGACAATGGGAATAAATCGTGGGCCTGTATAGGGACAAGGGGAATTTAACATGGGATTTTTTTTTAAAATTTAATAAAAGGAATAGGCAATGGAAAGTCAATCTCTTTTCGAGACCTATGGGTGGCCCTGAAAAGGGCCTTTAGTTTCATCATCATCTTCTTCTTTTATTTCCTCCACTTCTGTAGCCATCTTCTAACTTTTGCCATTATTCCTGTCTTCTTCTTTATTTCTGATTCATGTATCCAGTCAGGATGACCTATCGCTCGGAATTTCTCCTGTATTCGTATCCAGTTATTGTTGAGTTTCTCAAAGCTTTCTTTTCTCTTTGTATTTTCTTCTTCTTTTCTTTCCTTAGTCCACTTTTCTTTGATGTTCTTTACCTCTTCCGTCATCACTTTCCTCATTACTTCCTCCGTTTTTGTCAGCTGGTCCAACCCCGATTTTACGTATCGCCACTCCGTCCAATTCAATATCTTTTCTAAGAAGCATCTGACTTCGATGACATTTTCAAGTGCTTCCTTTAAACATCCCACTCTTACATAAGGCGGGTCAATCAATCCTCTCAGTCTCTTTTCCTCTTCTTCCATCATTCCTGTTACTATCTCCTTTGCTTCCTTCAAATTATTAAAACAGTCAAGACACTTTTCTAATTTGAATTCTTTCTCTATCTTTTCCATGACAAACGTAATATCTACTATCCAATAATAAATGCCTATCAAATGATTCATTAACGCTGTTGCTACCACCATTTTCTTTGTCTTTATTCCGTGGAATGGGTTCTAATGGTTAACACTGTTATCTTTATTGTTAAAGCGCGGACGTGATGGAAAACATCCCCTAAAAACAAAATTGATATTACCTAGATATCACTTGAAACGCGCGGACGTGAAGGAAAACATCCCCTACTTTTCTCATTTCATATGATCTACTATCCACATACGTGAACCAGCAATAAACGAACCCCAAATCTACTATTTACACACGCAAATCATTAAAAAGAAATTCATAATCTACTATCCACACAATCGTACGTGATCGGTTACAAAACCCAAACTATACTCTCCACATACGCTAAGAAACAATAAACAAACCCATAATCTACTATTCACACAATCGTACGTGAGCGGTCACAAACACAAACACAAACACACAAACACATACCCTCACACTATGAAAAAAGAGTCAGTGTTTATATTCACACTACTCTACCTACACACATTGGCAAATCGATTGTTATTTATTTTCTAGAGTATTGGGTAGCCCTGAAAAGGGCTGTTGGTTTTTAACTCCAGATGCACCTATCTAATGCTGGCACCTTCCTGGCCTGGCGCCACACACACATCTTCTTCCCCAGTCTCTTTCCACTCTTTTTGGGGGAGAGCAGAGGCGGGATATGTGGCTTCAGAATCCCAATTTTCTGTCTCTGGGATTCTGAAATTTCTTCTCTCCTTTTCCTCCTCTTCTTTTTTTCTTCTTTCCTCCTCCCTCTCATCCTTCCCTCTTCGACAATGGCCTCCGCGGACAGTTCATTCAACAGGCGCCTGGCATATTCCAGGTGCATCTGGAGTTCTAGAAGCTTTACAATTCTGGTATTCATTCTCTTCATCAATCAACAAGGGTAGCTAGACTGCCCAGCGAGTTTCAATTTATACTGAAAGCGCGGACGTGATGGAAAACATCCCCCTAAAAACATAAAATTGATCTTACCTAGATCATGACCAAAACAACGCGCGGACCTAAAAGAAACACTCACTCACTTTTTTATACTACCCATTACCATTCTAAAAAAATTTCATTAATCACTTCAATATACTATCCACATACGCAAAGCAATCCAATCAAACCCCCAAATCTACTCTCCCCACACCTGAAACAGTCAAAAACATGATCTTAATCTACTATCCACACCAACGTACGTGAGCACTTACAAACACATAATCCTATACACAAACACATACACTCTCACAATAAAAAAGAGTTAGTGTTTATATTCACACTACTCCACCTACACACATTGGCAAATCGATTGTTATTTCTTTTCTAGAGTATTGGGGTAGCCCTGAAAAGGGCTGTTTTTTATTTTTTTTTTTTTTTTTTTTTTTTTTTGTTTGCTATGGCAATTTTTTAGTTTCTAAGAATGCGACGTCCTTTGAGGATAGACTTTCTGACGATAGGTCTGTATCTTCGGAAAGAGAAGAAGAACTCTTTGGTGTTAATACGACAATCGACAAAGCCTCTCTCAGGTTCAGGTTCCTGCTGCTGCCGCTGCTGCTGCTGTTGTTGTTGCTGTTGCTGCTGTCTCTGAAGTCTGTACTTCTCTGTCCATTCTTCTTTCTCCCTGTTCACTTCTTCTCTGAAGAGCTCTTCTATCAGGTCTTCAGTGACTTTTAGCATTCTCACATTCTCTATCTCTTCTGGCTTCGGTATCAGACTGTGTCTGACCCTATGCAAATTCACGTAGGCTTCGTTTAACTTACCTAGTTTGGAGCACATCTTCGTAGGAGGATGAGTCGACAATGGATGGTTAGACTGGAAACTGCCCCGGTTCTTAAAGTCAAAGCGCGGACTTGAAGGAAAACATCCCTCTACGGTTTTTTCGAGCCGCAACGTTCAATGAGTGTCATGAGAGGGATAGTAAGAAGTCAAAGAGCATAAATCAACATCCTTATAGCCAAACAAACCACAAAGGCATTTTTTTTAAAACACAACATTTTTTATTCAAAAATCACTTAACACTAACCAACAACTCTAACATATTTTAACAATAATCCAACCATATAACATCAAACATTTTTTTTAAAAAAATGACAAACATTTTTTTCTATTCACACTCTACTTTAAACAGGGCTGACAACGTTGTGAATGAAATTGTGATTTCCATTGTTTGAAGTCATTAGGCCATTGATGGACACTACGTTTCCTAGCTTGAGACAAAAGATAAGCATACTGGTCACAAAACCATCGATCTACTTTAACATCTTTTCTTGAAGAACGAGGATCAAAATGAGTCACTAAATGTTCTAAGGAATAGCCCAGGCTGCGAAGATGCAGAAAATACACACAGTACTGTCCACACACCAAGGAATCTGTGCCTTGTAATTTCACATTATTGAATCAGGTGGTCTGAGCATTTCTTCTCATAAAGTCAATGATATCGTCTTCCAAAGGGGGCAATCCGTACGAATCGAAATATTCCACACATCCTTCTTGAGGAAAGTAGACGGCTACCCAGTGGGTTCCTGGGAGATGACTGTTGTCTGTGTTGATCACATAAGCTAGATGGTCTTGAGGTTTGCGATGAGGGAGTTCATCTTTAGCACAGACGACAGGATTCCAAGAAGCCGTATACGAACTGTGGTTCAAAAGGTAATAAAGTTCCCAGGTATCCATTGATTTGTGTGTTTTCTTCTTCACAGGTAATAATATGTGATTAATTCGATTCTGACTTTTTGCTTGAAAATGTCTGACAAATAACCGTTTCTTCGCTTCGTCTCCTCACTCTGATTCAGGAGAGCTTCGATACGATCTATCTCTTGAGTGGTTAATGGTAGACAAGAATGTTCACACAAGTCTTTATACCACTGGTGCAACACGACTTCGTCCGAGATGAGACTCCAAGCTTCGTCCAGATACTCGTCCAATTTTTCTTCTTGACTCAGCATCAGGCATTTATCGTGTTAAATTTGACTGGGATGATCGTTTTGACATCCATAGCAATTTTTCTTGATCAATTCCGTCATTTTTTCGGCCAAGTGTTTGGCAAAACAGGAGACTAAATGGGCTTCTTGTTCTGGCCATCTTGACTTCATCATGATAACTTCTTCTTTCACAGTCTCCTCACATTCCATGTCTAAAGTTTCTCCACTAGGTAAAGAGGGATAACAGTCTTCCATGGTTTCTAATAATCTAGAATGACTTCTCTCAAACTGTTGATTTCTATCGTATTATCGAATTCTGCATACAGGATGACGTTCACCGTTTCATCAGGGACTCGGTTTGCAAACTGAATTTCCACACGAATCTGACCGGATTTTGTAGGGTGGAAATGTCCCTCGTCGCTGCCTTGGTCTGGAGTGAAATCAAAAGCCCACAAAGGATAGCCTCCTGCATAATCCTCGTACGTAATGCCGTGACTGGTGTTGGTTCCTAACTGACCGGTGGCTTCGTACAAGGACAAGTACGACCTCAAGTAATTCTTCTTGGTAAAGTCAGGTTCGAAAGGTCGGGTACATAAGGTTTTGCCATCGCGACTGACTTCGATCTTGGACACGCCAAAGTGTTGAAAGTAGAAAGGATTTTTATCGGCAGCTCCGTTAAAGGCTGTATTCTCGACGATACCAACGATAAAACGTTTGGGTAACTGTCCTTGGAACAGATGATCTTCGATCATGGATCGTTGCCCCTTGGGAATGGTGAAGGTTTTCACTTCCACGCGTCGAATCGGATACTTGGCGGTCGTTCTGCTCAACGTCTGACTGATGTCGTTTCCCACTTTAGGTAACACTTCCACGCGTCGTACGTAGAGCCTGGCTTCCTTGATGACAGTTTTGCAAGCACTAGTACCTATCAAATGGAAAGCGGTACTACTACGATTCAGTCTCAGGCGAACATTCACCCCGTTCAGCAAATATTTCTCTTGCAACGTCATGTCCAAATGCAAACGATCCATCAGTTCTAAACTCTGTCCGTCTTTGATTTTGTCTCTTCGTTCTAGAAATCCATCATTTTTTGGTTTAGTTTTATCCTTTGTATCAGTTTCGAATGTTTCAAATTCGCCCGCATCGTCAGCTTCCCATACCACACAGACATTGAGATGAGTGTTCTTGGCGTCTATTCCGTACGTCAAGAGATTTTCCAGGCACGCTCGATAAAAGTAAGTATCCATGCTGCTACTGACTAGTTTGTTATTCAAGTACAAGTCCACTCCACTGAACAAGGAATGCATGAAATTGTTGACGGGAGCTATTACCTCATCGCCATCTAGGGGCGAACTGTCCTCATCGACAACTTTGACTTTCAGGTACAAGTAACTGCTATTCAGATCAATGTAATCTTCGGGCTGTCCTTTGATTTCAAACTCGATGGGAGCTGAGGCTGTCAAAGAGGAGACGGGGTGAAATTCCACCCACTGGGATTCTTGCATGGACATCATGGTGGGGGGCATGGCAAACAGATCCATTTCCGACTTGGAACAAGCGCAAGATTCTCGGTGCATCATTTTTTTGTGTCTCAATACTTTAATAATCGAAAAGGTCTAAGTCTCGAACAGTTCTTCTTTTCTTTGTCTTTCTAGCTTTAGACGTGTGAAGTCTGGTGAAAGGGTGTTTTCTTCGTCGTCTTTTTCTGCCTTGTCCTTGCTGTGGCGTCAGGGAAGTAGGAATGCCTGACTCGGTAGCGTGCAGGGCATTTATAGGTGTTTCTCGTCGGCCCAAAAGGTCTTTACGCGTTTGCAGCAAGACATTTTTGCCTGCCCTCATGAAAGCTTTTTTAGGGTTTTGTTTGTCGATGATGACATTTTGGAGAAATTTTTTGCCTTGTGTCAGTGGGGCATCTTTCAAGGCCTGCAATCCGCGTGTCACCATCGGTTTCAAGACTGGGGCCACCGAACGAAAGGCCGATTTCAACATATCTCCTAAACCGTGTCCTCGCTGTCGAGCAACCCCTCGGTACACTGGATACATGACTTACGAATCGTGAGAGAACCGTTTTCGAAAATAGAGTTTCACCGCGACTTTTCCTTTGGTGAATGGATTATTTTGTCCCAAATCTCCTTTTATAGCAATGTTGACCGTGTCCAAATAAGACTTAATGACAGGCAAATAGTGAGGATGTACAAATTCGCGGTGGACGTGATAAGTGTTTCCACCTTCCTCGTCAGCGCTCGTGGCAGAATCCACTTTGAAAGGAATGACATGCAGTAACGGTACGGAGGTGTGTCCCACCACGTTGTACTCCACCACATCGGAGTACACAAACATCAAATTCAGTCCTTGGTTCAGTTCTACTGGGGCACGAAATAACTTGCTAAAAGACTCGTTGTCGTAAACGACTGGCAAATCGTTTTTCTTGAGCATGGCCATTCTCATGTCCATGTCTCCGCCGAACATGTCAAACAATTCAGGACAAAATAAAATGGACACGATTTTACTCCCGTCAAATTTCAACAAGAAGCGACGAGCTGCTTTGTGGCATTCCATGGTGACACTTTTTTTGACACTTTCCAAAGCTTTCAGAAACACGATATTAAACCTGGAGGCCATGGTGCTCACCAAATGTTGACCACTAAAATAATAGTCTGGGGGAATGAACAAGTGACAGGTGGTGTACTTTTGATTTTTTGTGCCAGGGGTTTTCTTGTCATATTTGCCATGGGTATCCAAGTACTGTTGCAATTGTTCGTCATAAACTTCCACATCAAAAAAGTTTTGATTGGGAAGGACATTGAGGACTTGGATCGGGTGAATCATTTCTACTAAAACCACTTCCCAATGGGCTTCGTGATCTAATGGGATGGTCTGAGGTAATTTGGCCGTGTAACAGCACAACGTGTTGTTGGGAAACACCTCCGTGGAACTGTCACTGGGTAAGATTATGTAAAATTGGTTTTCGTGACTCATAATTCCAGAGTTCTGTTGCTATCCGAGGGGTTACTGGAAGTCAGAGGAGTGTCTCCGCCCAAAATGGGGTTCTGATTGTGGTTGTTGTTGGAGTGGTAACTGGCACTGGCACTGGACACAAGGTTCCCGTGGTTCCCGTTGGAAGAGAATTTCAGGGAGGGATTGGAAAGCAGGTAACCGATACAACTGCTCAATAAAATGGTCCACAATTTTTTGTCTCCTTGTTGCAAACTCAAATTGGCAATGGCTGCCCCGATGACACAATACACCACGAAGATTTGGCAGAAAAAGACGATTTGCGTTTTAGGCACACGTTCTCCACACCACACTCACAAGGGTTGTTTTTGTAAATCTTGCACAGAAGAACTAGGTGAAGGAGTGGTCGACGTAGCTGCGTCTGTGTGAAAGGGCATGATGGTCACTTCTTTTTATAGTCGATGACTTGCGAAGCGTCGATCCAAGAATCAAAACTGGTTGGATATCCTTTCCAACGTACTTTGACTTCTTTGACACGTCGTTTGCCCACTTTACGGGTTCTGCGTTCGAGAATGCTTTCGATGTCGTACACGTCGTCTTCTTTTTTGGTGACACGTTGTAGCTCGGGAAAGTAAAACTTTCCTTTGAGCACTTCTCCGTTCATGTCTTCCAATTTATAGACGGCAGGATGACGGCCATGCATTCGTCCAGTGACACGAAACAATTCGTTTGTCCAGTTAGGTAAGTAACCTTTGTCGAAAGTGCGTTTGGTTTTGCCAATGCGCACCCAATCTCCTACGGCCAACACTCCGCTTTTCTTGGGTCAGCCCTCGTCGGGGACGAACCAAACAGGCGCTCAAACACCAACACTTCGTTGTCGGGAGTCACTTCTTGTGGGGCACGTCCGATGCTTCGATGGTAAGATTGGTTGTACGCTTGCACCAGGTGCGGTAAGATGTCGATGTACTTCAGAGTGTGGTGATGCGTAAAATATTTCCACATGCGTTCTTTCAAAGTGCGTTGAAAACGTTCCACGATGCTGGCTTTGGTTTCAGGATTCTCGGTGGTAAAAAAATGAATGTCACGTTTCTTTAATTCTTTTTGGAAAGCTTGGTTCAGAAATTCGGTACCTTTGTCCGTTTGCCATCGAAGAGGGTGACGACCGCTTTCTTTCAACACTCGTTGCAGGGCTCGCACTAACTCACTGCTTGATTTGAAAGTCAAGGGCAGGACCCAGGCAAATTTGGAAAAGACGTCGATGACACAAAACAAATATTTGTAGCCACGATTGTAGCTGGCCAAATGAGAGACATCGGCTAAATCGGCTTGCCATTGATGATCGATGCCTTCCACTCGGGTGCGACTTCTGGCAAACCTGCGTCGAATGGGTTTGTGTAAAGTGTAGGTAGCTTGTTCTTGTAACCATCGTTGCACTTGAGGTAAACGGAGACTTTTCAGTCGCATTTTGGCAGCACGATACAATTTTTGAACTCCTGCCTAACCTGCAGGATGGGAGGGATCGTTGTGAATGCTGGCTAAGACTTTTTCCATTTTTTTGTGCTTGTGTGTTAATAAGACACCCACTCTTGGAGGATGCTACTCTTTTTCTCTTGGGGTACTTTCTTGGATTGCAATGCTTTGCGTGTGCGACCGGCAATAGGTGTCGAAGTGGAGGATGTCTGAGCGGGGGATATCGGTTCTTGTTTCACTTCTGTCTTCAGTTCTGTCTTCACTTTCTTTTTCTCATGTGATAAAGAAGGGGTGGCCATCATCTTTTTAACCCATCCAATTCTGGAGGTAGGTGGTGTTGTTAACTTGCGTACTTTTTCTGGTGGAGTTTGAAACCCTTCCTCTTCTTCTTCTCCTTTTTCTGTCTTGGTCACTGGTAGTGGTGGTACTGGTACTGGTGATGGTGCTGGACTTTTCATCAAGGTCTTAAAATCTTTCAGAGTGGGTAGAGCTGTTTCGTCTAAAGCTTTCTGGTGAAAGAGTTGCAGTCGTTGCAAGAGTTGACCGTACTTTTGCGATTTTTTCTGTTTCGGGCAAATCTTGGCTATCCATCAAGGACTGCAATTCGTGTTGTAACTGGGACATCTCGCTTAAATGGGGATTGGGAGGTAAATGCCGGGTGCGTTGTTCTTGCCAACGATGGTATTCCATCCATCGTTTGTAAGGCACTAAAGCTAGTTTTCGCCCTTCCATGGGGTTGTCAGGGGTCGATTCTGAGATCTTGGGACTTCAGAGCGCCTTTTTATCTTGCTCCCACCAGTCCTCCCAACATGGTTCCCAAGACTCCTTTCAGTAAGGGACCTAACAAGAGGGGTAAAATGCCTCCACGTTGGAACAACATCTTCTTCTTTTGACGAATGGGAATTTTCTTTTGAACCATTTGGCGAAGAACGTGACGATGTTTGCCTAAGCATTGTTTCTGGTGTTTGGACAAAGGGATCGTGCCTTTCAAGACGTTCAAACAGCATTCGCACACGGTATCGATGACCTCTTTGGAGGCTGATTGAATGAGTTTTTTTCGTAGGGTGGAGAAGCTTTGGACAGGACAGATAACATGTCCCCATGTTTGACTAAACGAGGAGGCAGTCCTTTTCTTTTCTTTCCTTGGTGCTGTTTAGAAGAGGGATGTTTTCTGGAGGGTGACATCTTTGAGTCTTCAGCACCAAAAACACTGATACCCCGACTTGGTCACACACCTTTTTTATACTGGAACACGTCGCCACTGATTGTCTTTACGTCGTATCAACTTCAGGACAGGCATGACACGTCGTGCAGGGGTACGCAACGGACTAAATCGAGTCAGTTCTTGCTTGGACAAATCCAGTAAACTTTGTAACATGCCCGATTTTTCTTGAACTTTGATTTTGGGAGAAGGTACTTTGTGAGTAGCAGCCACTGCCACTAAATTGGAGGGTCCTGCCACTGGGGAAGTTCTTCTTGGGGTCATCAACGGAGAAGTTCTTGGTGTGATCAACGTCTCCAAGTACTCTTCAGTTCTTGGTGTCATCAACGGAGAAATGGATGAACTTGAGGCTGCCGGAGACACGGTCACCGCCGTGGCAGGTCGTAGTTTGCGAGTGTAAAGTTGCGTCCTGGCCGAAGTGCCTCTCTTGCGACTAGTTTTCTTCTGTGGACTTTTCTTTTTCTGGGGGCTTCTTTTCTTTTTCCGGGGTGGTGTCTGGTAAGAGGAGGGTCCCGCCACTGGAGAAGTTCTCCTTGGGGACCTGGTCTTTATCTTCTTCTTGCAGCTTCGTTTGACTTTTTTCTTGGGGAGAAGTTTGGGGGCATTAGGAACCCATCTTAAGAGAGAGCGAATGATGACCCCTCCTAGAGTACCGCTCCCTCCAGGTTTCAAAATGATTTGTTTTTTGTTTTGAGTGTCGATGCGGGGATCGGCCAGTTGGGTCAAAGCGACTTTGTTTCAATCAAAAAATCGTTTGGTTTGATGAGGAATCTGAATGATTCCTTGGAGTAATTGACGTGCTGTCACCGTGAACCATCCTAAGACTTCTTTGAGACTAGCTTCTAAGACACGAGCTCGTATTTGTGGATTTTTTTCTAGACTGATGCCATACAAGGCACAAATCAATTTGACGGGAAGATGCGACTGAAGGGACGTCATGTTCAAAATGTGTGTGAGACAGTCGAAAAGGGTTTGAGGTTTTTATAGATTTTTTTGTGGAGTGAAATTAAGTCGAGGACGGAGACGTGTACAGGACAGGCCCTTCGTCTTGGCCCCAGTGGTGAAACAAGTGGGTACGAAATCGCAAATCCTCCGGGGTCGTAGGTTTCAAATCGACGAGTAAATAGGCGTGTGGAGTTTGAGTGGCATCGTCGTACGCCTGAGTCAGCCAAGGCGTTCCTAACTGTTTGGCTAAGACTTGCACTTGCGATTTATCTCGAGGGATTTTAAACAAGACCATGTAATGCGCATTGAGACTGATGCTGCGATGGGCTTTACTTTGTTGAAACAAATTTTGGGTGATGTAAACGACACTGGCATTACGGTGATTCCTTTGCGCGTGAACCACAATTTAATTTCTTCTTCGTCTTCTCCTAACATGTCGTCAAAAATGACCAAATGGGTTTGACGGGAGTCAGAGACGATGCCGTCGTCTTCTTTAGGAATGCTTTCCACAAACACGATGGAATCACCTTGACTTTCTCGCAAGAGGCTGTACGCCGATTGCCACACGATCCGCTGAGGTGGCCGATCGATCAAATGATGTTTATGTTCGATCAAACGTTTGACGAATTCGGTTTTGCCTGAACCGTTAGGTCCAGCAATGAGCATGTTAAAGGGATGACGAAGATACAAAGCCTCCCAAATGGCACGATCTAAGTGTTCGTCGATGAATTTGACAGTAGAGGAAGAGGGAGCAGAGACAGCAGAGGTAGCCATAGTGTGAGGAATGTCACTTGTGACACAAAAACAAACAAGACGAGAGTTTGTATACTTTTTTCAGAACACGTTTATTGAATATTTTAAACATGAATACGAAAGACAAAAATACATAAAAGCCAAAGGCTTCAGTAAAAGGATAAAAGGCACATGATAACCATTAACGTGGAATAAAAACAAGTGTCTGTACAACATGTTTTGGGTAAAGTTCTGACCAGTTCTATAGGGGTAAGGTCACACAAGTGTCCTCCCGAAAGGGTCTTTCAGGCCTGTCCACGACAGTCCTGTCCTGGGTGACGGGTTCTTCTTGTACTATCACTAACACAGGTTGAAAAAGTCGCAAGGCTCACAATCGCATTCCACTTCAGAAGCCCCACACTTGAATTGTGCCTTTCTAAACTTGTTTTGTGTTTCTCTGAAAGTATTCATCTTGTTCGCTTGGTAGTCACAATGAACTATCGATCTTGCCTAGGGTTCCTTTTTATATACAGACCAATACCGACGTGTCCATACGGTAAGGTGAAATAATTGGAAAGTCGCACTCGCTTCTGGTACACGATTTGATAGACTTTTTCCAAGGGTCGACTGACGATGTGGTGAGTGGGTAAACGTACAATCTTGTTCGGTTGATAGGTGGTCACTTTAAAGTGTTCATCCTCTCCCGATTGCAAGGCTTTCTTTCAATACCCCAAAGTTGACCACACGACTGGTACGATAATTCAGAGTCAATCCTTTCACTTTGCATGTCGTGTGCACTTCTCCTTGTGGGTCCCGGTATTCGTAGCCGTAATTTTTGGGACCGCCACTGACGAAACTTGGAATCTTCCTCACAGTGACATATTGCAATCTTTTCCAAGATCACAAGGTCATTAACCTTACATATGAAGCCCATAACAATATCTTCGGGATGTTCGTCTGTCCAGGCTCCTAAACGGTCTCCTTCGATGTCAGGGTGCTGTTGACTCGGGTGATGGATGTAAATGCAACTGTCCGTGTCAAAGTACAGGACACGTTCCCCTAACAGTTCTAAAGCTTCGTACAATTTTAAGCGAGCATGGGCTGTCACGTAAGCCGCAATGATGACATTTTCAAAAGGGTCGTCTGGTACAAAGTCCAGATCTTCTTCGTAACTGACCAAGATCAAATCCTCACGAACGACGTCCACGTGTTTCATGTATTTGGTTTTGTCGTGAATCATCTGGAAGTAGCGGGAAGGTTCGGTCAAATACTCCATCTTAGGTAAACACGGTCGTTGTGCCATTTATCCCCACAAGCAATTTAGCATCACTTTGGCAAACGATCGCCTGCCTTCGTTTTTCTCGATGTGGTCTAAAGAGATGCCTTCTTGTTCATAGTATTTCTATTTGAAGTTTATTTGGTTTTAGGGAGTGTGACACCAGGAAGGATAGCCGCTGGCTTCTTGCTTCAGTTTCAAAAAGGCATCCACGTAGTCGGCGAAAATGCCTTTCTCCGTGGGGTCACCCTTGTGGTATTGTTGTGTCTTGGGAAAGTGGCAAATTTCGTACACTTCTAACAGTTGGTATCCCATGTCCAGAGCTTTGAACAATTCTACGCTGACCCAGGTTCCCGTCAAGGCCCGTTCTTCCTGGGTGTACTGACAAGGCTGATCTTGGTTCCACGTTTCGGCACAAGTACGACACAAAGGAAACATCAGTTTGCCTTGGCAATGGTGAGGTAACACAGGATGGTACAAGTCCGTGGAAGGCAAAACTTTACACTTGATCAGACCTTCGTATTGTCGAATGTTTTTCAGGTCGATGCGTTTCGTCAACAATTGTGGGTGCCCTGTAGGAAAGCGACAATATTTGCACGCGTCGGGATACAACGAACACACGTCCAAGTATTTGATTTCTTCTCCTTTCTCTTCGTCGGCTTGGTACAGCAAACAGGTGGCATTGGTCCTTCCTCTGTACAAACTATCCCTCGGGTTCAGGAGGTCCATGAACTGGTAACTTTCCACGAGGCGTTTAAACTCGAGATCGGTTTTCAAACGGTGATCGTATTCGTGTTCCCACATTTCCACCACTTGGTATCCTTGCTGTTCTAACTTGAAGCGTCGTTGACAAGTGGCCTGGTACAAGTCTTCCATGGTCCGTTGTAAAAACTGATTTTTAGTGCCACGGTCAGGATAACAGACGGGACATCCTTGAAATAAGCAACCGTTAAACTCGTACACGATCTTTGGGTTTTCTAAGTCCCAGCCATCGACCGAATACGTTCCGATGGTCTTTTCACCCCCTCCTTGCGGGCATGCTGAATCCATTTGTCTTCCTTGTCTTACAAATAATGTAACCAACGTAGGGCTTTGACCGAGTATTGACGTTTGACATAGTGGGTCGTTTGAGGACAGATGACAGCCCGGTGTTTTCAGGCATGAATCGTTGGCGGACACTAAGGAACACGCTTTGGCAATGGTGCTAGCTTCTTTCAAAGGATCGACCTCTCCGTGTTCCATGAACAGTTCACGAAATTTTCCACATATCGCCATAAAATGTCCACGTCGGAACGACAATACTTTAACATTTCTTCCTGAAAGTCGAAAGGGTCGGAGGCGTGAGCCTGGTACCAAGCGTAGAAAGCTTCTTGTTGTTCGGTACGCATGATGTCAGGGTCGTAATAGTGAGCCTCAGGTAAATGGGGTAGAACGGCATGTTGATTGGCTTCCGTATTGAAAAAGTGTGGAAAGTACCCTTTAGCCATTTCTGTCATTCCAAACGTTTTAGGCATTCGACTCAAAGGCATGGCCAAGTAACTCATCGAATCTTTAAACTGTACTTGTCCCACTTGCATGAAAATGATTTTGGCTCCGTTCAAAGTCACTTTAGGACGCTCGGTGCCTTGTTCCGTATAGTATCTCAAAAGAAACTGTCCATCGTATCCGGAGAAATTGTGAGCCATCACCGTGGCATGACGATGACAATCTCCGTAACGTTCGATGTCCTCTTGGCTCCACGTCTTGTCGATGGGGTCTAAGACCCATTTGGCAAAATCGGCTAACGTGTTCGGTCCTCCAAAGATTTTTTCACGCCCTCCGGGAATCTTACTGCAGTGAGGGCAATGACTGAAGATAGGTTCTTGAATGCACTTCTCGCACGCTCGATGAGCCACGCAGAAATTAGGAACGTGAATACCGGTCTATTGCATGCATTCGAAATCAGAAAAGATGAAATTGCCTTTCTTCTTGTGACCGTCCTCTTTCTGTGGTGGGGGTTGGTATTTTTGATATTTTTGCACGTAGCATTGGTGATCCAAGTCCACGATGTGATGACAAATGTGACATTTTTTTTTCCTGAACATACGTGTGCCTTGGCACTATTGGTACGTATGCCTTGTCCACACGTAGGGCACAATCTCAGCAGTTGACAAGAACATTTCTGCTGTGAACCTTGCGTCTTCAAATGTTGTTGGTAACAGGTAGGGCTGACAAACGTTCTCAGACAAGTTGAACAATGCACTTGTCCTTCGCTCAGACAAGGTGGAGAGGCCAAACATCCTGAGCATTTCCATCCACAATGCTTGTGTTGCTCTCGATTGTTATAGCTATAGTCACATTTCTCACAGTAATATCTGTATCCCAGGAATCCGGTGATACTGGTAATGGTATCGAAATGGTCATCGTGATAATAGACATGAATGTATTTTCCGTCCTTAAAGTCTTTCCCTCGAAACAACCGAGGCCCGTGCATTTCTTGAGGGTACACTTTCAAGGTGTATCGTGGAGCTAGGACATCTTGCAATGTTTGCATCTCAGGAATGCCACAGGGTTTGTCTTTGGGCAAGTCGGCTTGTCGTAACAGGAGTTCTGCTTCACTTCGTTGTTTGGCTCGGTCCGATTTTCAAATATTCTCCCAGGCTCTTTTCCATTCTACCGTGTCGTTTTTGTTGGCATAGGTTCGTCCCAGCACGATGGCACGGGCTAAACACATCTGGTCTTGAGGGTTGTTAATTCAAACGAGACTTGTTTTGGTGTTGCGAAGGTCGTCCACCAATAAGACCTTTTTGCGTCCAGTCCCTTGAGGAGGAGAGACGTGGGCCATTTTCAGTGTGGCTTTTCCACCGGTGATGTCAAACTGGTCATTAGATTGTTGTACGTGTTGAATCTTGTCCATGACTTTGGAAGGGGTTAGTTCTGCGGGTCTGCTAAACTCGATCCAAACAGGCGATTTCAAGCTGTCGTGATCTATGGATAGTGTCAAGCGATCGTCTTCTTTGGGTTGACATTGTCGCTTGAGTGCGGTGACCAAAGAATCCCACATCTCGGTGATAAACCCTTCTGATTTCTCCAATGGTACATCGGCCTTGAAATCTTTAAACTTCACTGTGTAGGTGTAAGCCGTGGTTCTAAATTTTCTAGAGGAGCGCTTTTCTGTCTCTCGAATGGAATAGTACTTTTCAGGGTTGACTAAGGGTGGTGAACTTTGTTTAGAGCGTTCGGATTCTGGTTCACTCATGTCCTCTTCAAAATCACTGGCATGAATTTGTGCCAAGACTTCATCTCTGGTACGAGGCGATAGATCACGTTTCTGCCTCTTACTTTCTTCTTCTTTCTTCTCGAATGAATAGGATCGTTTCATCTTGAGTGCAAAACGTCAAATGACTCAAGTTTAAACACCATAGACTAATTTATAGTCATGGCAAACCAGCGTATATAAAAGGGTGTGTGTCTTGCCTTTCACTATTCATTTCACTCTCAAACCGAGCACAACGATGGAAGAGACCACCCAGATGGAACGTTTCATCAGAGCTTTGCGAGGGGTTATCAGAAGATTCTCTTCAGACCAGCCGACAGACTACTCTCCTTCCTTTCGAGATAAAAGTCAAGATACTTGCTATATCTGTCAGAAGAAAGGGCATTGGTCTTCAGAGTGTCCAGACCGTCAAAAAAGAAAAAAAACAGGGGCTAGAAAAGACAGAAGTCAAGATACCTGTTATTATTGTCAAGAAAAAGGACATTGGTCTCCCGATTGCCCAAAAAAGAAACAAGAGGAGTCAGAAGAAAAGAGGGATTCTTCAGAAGAAGAGAAAGATTCTTTAGAGGAAGAAAGCAGCCAGGTGAAGAAAAAGAAACAGGAGAAGAAAAGAGGAAGGGAAGAAAGTGAGGAGGAAGAGGAGGAAAAGACTGTGACGGTGAAGAAATTGAAATAAAAGAGAGAGTAAAAAAAAGAAACAGAAGAAGTGAATGTAATTTATAAAGTGTTCTGTTGTAAATTGTGAATTGGATTGTAACTATGGAGAAAAGAATACATTAATTATATAAGGTAAGTGTCTTTGAGTTTTGATTTTAAATAAGAAGCTACACTCACGCACTCATACACAGACACGTACTATAAGGGTAAAATGGGTTTTTTGTTGATTTTTGAGTTATTGGCAAATTGAAAGGCTATCTCTTTTCGAGAGAAGTGGGTGGCCATGAAAAGGGCCTTTTTTGGTGTAGGGGTGAGTTTAAGCAATCAACTTTAACTGTCTTAAGCCTTTGCCACGGCCGAGGCCTACTTCTGATGATGATGATTGGGTTGAAATCACTAAGGGTGGTACGGTAGGCTTAGTTACAGGGTTGGCGTGTTTAGCTCGGGAAGGTCGTATTCTCTTCGGTCGTGATAAAGAAGTCTGATACATTTGTTTCAGACTTCTTAACTCCGCTAAAATGTCCAACAGTACCGTGCCCGTTTGATTTTCACCCTCTTGTTTCTTTGCTGCTACTTCTTCTTGTTGTTGTTATTTTCTTACCTCTTCTTGTTGCTGTTGCTGTTGCTGTAGGAGAAAAGCTTGTTCCGCTTCCTTTTGTCGTTGCATAAATTTCTCCAATTCTTCTTTCTGTCTCTGTCTAAAATTCTCCACTTGCGGTAATGAAGAATGAGACGAAGGTTCCGGAACAAATTCTTGCGAGGTAAGAAAATCCACAAAATCCCAATGTACCTCTTCTGAAAGTAAGTCCGGGTTCCCTTGGGCGGTCTCCACTGCTGGTGCACCCCAGTGAATTGTTTTCTGAGTTTCCGTCATGTTGAATCACTGTCGCATAGATTTACTGCACACAGGCGCTAGCGAATCTATATAGACCACGTGACGTCACAGACTGCTCTCTTCGGATTGGATGCGGGCTGACTGAATTTTGTCACGCGTGTTTGGATTGGTTAATGAACTCAATCCGTTTCAATCCTTCCTCTCCCTATAAATAAGCGTAGTTCAGCGCAATCACTCACCTGTTCTTGGAGCCTCAAGATGTGGACCGACGTTCAATCTTCCACTCTTGTGTCAACAATGATGTTCAGGACGGACATACCCATGTATGTCCGGTCCAAGTGGACTGTTGTCGATAGGACAGATACTAGTCTATGGATGAGAAGAATTTACATAGAAAGACAAGGATGCCTCAAAAGGGTACTTGTGTATGGACCTGCAGTTAGAAGGAGTTTAAGAAGAAGAAGATGTGACAGATGCCGTCTATGTTAATGTTAACATAAAACCAAAGGCCCTTTTCAGGGCCACCCATAGGTCTCGAAAAGAGATTGACTTTCCATTGCCTACCCTTTTTTTAAATTTTTTTTAAAAAAATCCCATGTTAAATTCCCCTTGTCCCTATACAGGCCCACGATTTATTCCCATTGTCCCTATACAAGCCCCACAATCTATTCCCCATGTTAATTCCCCTTGTCCCTAGACAAGCCCAAACTCTATTCCCCATGTTCAATTCCCCTTGTCCCTAGACAAGCCCAAACTCTATTCCCCATGTTCAATTCCCTTTGTCCCTAGAGTAGCCCAGCAATTTTCCCCATGTTAAATTTCCATTGTCCCTAGAGTGGCCCAGGGGTGTTTGTAATGGTAATTCCCATTGTCCCTAGGGTGGCCCCATTCACTACTCACATTCTTCTGTGAATAGAAGTATATTTTTTCACTTTTAAACCACGCTTATATATAGGGTGGATTCCATGCTACAGACATATCCGACACAACCAAAACCGGCAGGTTTACTTGCTGTTACTTTTTTGTCTATTGGTTTTGGCCATTTTTCATGTCATGATATGTTATACATGACAAAACTAACCCCTGCCTGTGGAAATAAATTGGCCATATAGACACAGACGAGACGATTTACCCCAATTCCCTTTCACGAGTCGATTCGCAAATTGGTGGCCAAAAACGTTCATTAAAAACAAACATTTCCAGAAGGCGTGGTTAAAAATGTTTTCCCACGATCGCAGCTAATCAGTAAATATAATACTTCACAATAATTTCATGGGCTTTTTTGGACCAATCAGAATCGTAAATTGGTAGTTTAATATGTAGTAATGTCACAAATATTAAACTGTATATACTATAGGGAAACTATACCTACTATGTTATAAAGCTTTTTAATATTCCAATCACATTTTAACCAATGTTCCAGCATTCGTATTTGGCGATGGGTTTCTTCTCTAAAGAGAGATGTATCACATTGTCTGAAAGATAAAATATTTAGCAGTCGTATTTGGCAATGAGTTTCGTCTCGAAACAAAGATGGCTCACATTTAAAAATAAAATGTTCAAGCAGAGCTTTATTGTCATCGTATTTTTAGGAAGACATACCTCGATTGTTTTTTTTCAATTTATTTGAAGAAAATGGTGTTCACTGCATTTTTTAACACCCTCATTCAATGGTCTCATTTGGAGAATTTGTGATATAAACATTGTGTTTTCCATCAACAAATACATAATCGATATTCCTTTCTGTGTTACAAAGACAATGTGTACGACTTCGTTTACTCATATGGCGACGTTTAACGATTTCCCCAGTTAGCCAGACGTCATGTAGGTTCTTTAGAAGCAGGCTTTTCTAATTACCATGGCCCAGTTCTTCCAAACTACTTTCCGTAGCATTCGACTGTGTCTCCAGTGGACTTCAATAATTGGGATTTTGGTAAAATCGTCCCGTTTTATATGTTATACATTTGTATCAGATTTCTCCTCCAATACATTTTTATTTTCTCTGAATTTCATTACTAGTTCCTTGATATAATGGTATCGTCTAGGTCCTTCAAGTAATATGGTTAGATTGTTGTTCCTTTATATGATCTGTCTATTGTTGAGTATAAATGCTATACAGAACACATATAGGGCTTCACATGCATATTTGGGTTCGCCGTTTATTTTTCTTATTATTGTTATGACACTTCGTCAGTTTGGTTAGATTTCAGTCGCGGATCACTTTGGGAGTGAATTTTGTATGCATATTCCCGCGGTTGAGTATCCCTATGAGCGGTCGTTCACTGAAAAATGCCTGGTCTCGTTGGAGTGAATTTCGTATTCTGTTGCAGCTGATTGAATATCTTTATGGAGCCGTTCTTCACTGTCATTTGACTAGTCTCCCTTGGGTGTGCTTATATTGAGAAGTTTATCGCTTACTGCATGCTCATCTTAAGATATCCCTAAAAGGGGCATATTCTTCTGCTGAGTTTCAACCCTATTTGAGTACCTGCTATTGTTTTGGGATAGCCCGCCATGCTGGTGTTCATTTCCAGTCATTTCTCAATCATTATCCTGGCTTGCATTGAATACGTCGGTTTATAGATGGGATTTAGACTATACCACGGCAGTTGGTCAGTCACATGGCATCTATAGCATGTTCTGTCCTCGCATCCTCTGTACCAGGATTTGAGAAGGAATCCATCACGTAGAAAAGTGTTGGAATTGTAGGATAGTCCTCCCTGGGGATACGTATGTATAGGCATAAGTGCGTAGAAGTCGTACCGCATATAGACCCAGTAATTAATTGTCATCGAAGTACTCCGATACTCGGTATTTATGCGACATAAAGCAAGGTCTATAGAGGTTATTATACAGCAACACGAATAAATACCAAACGGAACCGGATCCGCTATCCCTACAAAATAATGGAGAATTCTTGACACAATTTGCATACGATTTGCATACGGTTTTAATACGAACATATATTCTCACCATGCGAGCTTTAGAATATATATATATATATATATATATATATATATATATATATATATATATATATATATATATATATATATATGTGTGTGTGTGTGTGTGTGTGTGTTTGTGTGTGTGTGTGAACATAGTAACATAGATAAAATGCAAACACAGTCCAATGTAGTCTCTTACAATTATAGCATCAGCGGTATCATGAATGGCTAGATATATACGTTAAAACTAAAATTAAATCTAATTAGTAGAAAGATGACGGAGAATGAGATACAATAGGTGAAGTTTAGTCTCACAACTAATGGTCTCCAAGTGGGGTACAAGTGGACTAGGCTAGGGAGAGAAAGAAAGAGTTTATTCTTATATTCGATTGTTCCAGTTTGTTATGATATATATATATATATATATATATATATATATATATATATATATATATATATATATATATATATATATACTTCTCGTGGGTCGGTGGTTCTATCCCGGATTTTCACGGGTTCTTCCTCCACCGTTAATGCTGGCCGCCATGTATAGCCTATCGTGTGCTGAAAAATGGTGTTAAACCCTATAACAACAACAACAAAAAACAAATCATTCACATAAGGGGCGTTGAATGTACCATACACAAAATGGGCGTCAAACACACCTACTGTCACGTTACCATTATGTCCCAGTTGGTGCTAGTACTAGTACGAGCTGCATAACTGTAAAATATTTAATTAAAATGTCTTCATAATGATTTTCTTGCTTCAATTATTTCAGATTTTAATAATGTCACATGTATAAAAACATTAATGTTGGCTGAATTACCGATACATATCTGTCTCACGAAACAAGTTTTACCCAGTTTCTTCTAGTTATAGTTAATTTTTGCCTACCTAAATGCAGTCATCTTGATAACCTATTATCCAGATGAAATTTATATCTACTGATTGGTCACGATGATCGACATTTCACTGTATATCTTGTACACAGCTAATGTAAAGATTTAGTTTTCTAGCATTAAATATTTCTCCTGGACCGCTCAGGTAGCCTAGCGGTTAGAGCGTCTGCCTCGTTTGCGGCAGGTCGCGGGTTCGAACCCCCTCCGAGTTATACCAAAGACTAATATAACTGGTACTAACAGATGCCTCGTTAGACACTCAGCATTAAGAGGTTAGTGTTATGACCGGTTTGCTTCGTCACAGGGTAATTTGATTGGGTGGGACATCATGTGGCATGATGCCCCAGTGCTAGACATCACTATAAACTGCCATACTGCAGACATCGTAGCGATATAACTGAAAACTTGTTAAATCTACTTTACCAATCCTAATCACACACACATAAACGCATACGCACACATCCTAATATTTTCCACTCTTTTAATAGTGAAACTCAGATTGACAATGATACAGTTGGATGACAGTTACCATGACATGGTAATGCATGTTCACCGAGTAGCCATGTGGTCGAAAGCGTTAGCTTTAACGATTACTGATATTTAACTTCTGTGCGAGGGTTCGAGTCCTTGACCTGGCCGATGTGTGTCGGTGGTGTTTCTGCGGTTTTCTGGGATATTCCCGGGTTCTTCGTCCACCAGTTATACTGGCCGCCATGTATGGTCTACCTTGCGATAAACAATGGAGTTCAAGTCCCCAGACAAGAACAATAGCAGCATATCAAAGATAAAATAATACTCAACTTGTATATATTAACATTAGATAAATAGAAAGCTAGTAATCACTGTTTCAGTAATTTTATACTCTGGACAAATTTGACATGGGGTTTATTATCAAAAAGAACTTTCCTACTTCTCTAAGTACAATATGTTTACCACGATAACCGTAAGTAATATCGTTCACTATCTTTATATTTCATAACAGACGTATGGGTGCGGACGGCCTTGACGTATTCTAAGGCATATATATAAAAGCAGATTTAAAAAAAACAAGAGCTTTGTATTCAAGCCTACTGCAAATAACATGGCCAGATCAGGTCAAGTGTTTTATGGAAGATGGGGAATTTTCTAAATTTAAAATGGCCTTGACTTTCCTCAAATGTTCATCAGATCAAAAGTATAGGTTTATTTACTAAAGATGTGCATAACACCTAATAAGCATGTGCAAGAAGAAAAAAATCAATCATCAGAGTTCAAGTGACAAGCGAAAGTACGTTAGCGTGTACGTAAGGTCTTTTTTAAACGGGACGTGGGAAAGATAAACCAGGAATTCCACTCCCCACCCCTTCATCCGGCATTTAAAAACCAAACTGACCAAAAAAGACCGCCCCCTCCCCTTGTATTCTAGCTAGCATGGAACCAGACCTTTCAGCAAAACAGAGTATGACTGTACCGGAACGAATCATCCAGCTCAGTGATAAACCTGCGCTCATTTCATCTACGGTAATTTGATCCCGTTGCAAACAACTTCCATGTACTATGGCGTATTAACCTGCAGTGGTTAAGATTGGTTAGATGGAAAACAAATATTTGATGCTTTGTTTGTTTTTCTTTCTTTCTGTCCATTTTCAAAACTTATTTGTATAGGTCTAAAACAGATTATTTAATACTAAAATGTCTGAAGGCTGCTGTACTCTCCCTCAACCATTATTTATTGCTGTTCGGGTTGCTAAGGCAGGAGGCTGATTGACCAATAAAGAAACATAAGAATGGGCATTGTATACATTTCTATATTGTAAGTAACCCTATCTCCACCCCACTATCACAGCTTTCTCTCTCTCTCTCTCTCTCTCTCTCTCTCTCTCTCTCTGGACCTTCTCAGAAAGATGTCAGCGAAAATCCGTCATGCGATGACGTCACTGAACATATGAATAAAGCAGAATCTAGTCACGCGAAGCAAATGGAACGTTAGAAATGCAGGATAGAGAGAATCGTAGGGTTTGTAAGAATGTTAAATAAATCATAATAACGACTTACATGAACTGTAAATATATTAACTGTTTGAGTTAAATCTTCCTTGTTCTTCGTATCACTTAGTGTATGTTTTCAACTCGTTTCAGTATACTAGACGGTATGTGAAAGTAAGCATGTGAAAGCCAGCATGTGAAATTCAGCATGTGACAGCCAGCATGTGAAAGCCAACATTTTCAATGTTTAAGCAGTCAGTCATGCTGTGTTTGTAGTGCTCTACTTTCTCCATTTGGGGACCCAAGTGGCCGAGTGTTCGAAAGCGCTCTCCGTTACGGATCACTACCATATTACCTCTGTTTGCATGGGTTTGAGTCTCGGAATCGGCCAATGTGGGTATGTGAGAAAGCTTGCCGGTAGCTTCTCGTGGGTCGGTGGTTCTTTCCGGGGTTTTCCCTGATTCTTCCTCCACCATTAATACTGGCCGCCATGTATAGCCTATCATGTGCTGAAAAATGGCGTTAAACCCCATAACAACAACAACAACAACTTTCTCCATTTAAACTATCTTTCAAACTTAAATCATAAGCGTGTCTTACATTTATTTAATCCATATGAATGAAAATAGAAGTTCAGAACTAAAGAAAACAATTTATCAATTTGCCATGGAGATTACAAACACTCTGAAAAGTTTAAGAACTACATCTTATAGCGGGCACACTGGACAGGGCTGTGCAGACTTAATTTATCATGTCCATAACCAGTTGCTTCTAGTCAATCATCATAATTGCAGTTGCATCAGTTGATAAATGTAGAGAAGATTTCCATTGGTCAGAACATATCCATATGATCAGACACAGTTGCGTTTACTTCTGCATACATTGTACAGACATATACGTTATATTCTATAAATAGAGTCACGTGTAAGGTAATTAATGTTACACTGCACCGGAAGGCATACACACTGCATATCTCTAAAACGAAATAAAAACAGTAGGTTTATATTTTATTTAGAACAGTTAATAAATTTATTTAGCATAATCAGATAACAAGTCCTTATAATTTTTCTGAAGATAAATAATTCTTTCCTTGATTAGATTTGAAAAAAGCTCCGAAGTTCAAAATCTGCCAAGAAGACCATTGGGGCCATGCGGTACATCACTTTCACTGAGGTACGTTAAATATTAATTTAAAATTATAGGTCAGTGAACAGAGAGATTGAGATGGGGCTCAAGGACTATTGGATTTACAGTCCAACAATGTTACGATGTTGGGTTTGGTGGGTAAAAATCCCACGACTCTCCCATTGTAACTGTCATGGTCAATATCTTGTAATGTTTGACTATTTCATCCCATCACTATAAAAATGTACCGATAGTCATAATTTCATTTGTAAGTAGTTCATGTAGGTAGACTAAACTGTTAGTGAACACGGAAATACAGGATTCACGTGTCTGGACAATAACGATTCGGCCAAGTCACAATGAACTCTTAAGAGCATAAAATCCAAGAGTTATTCGTATGTCAAACAAAACATAACATATTTTGCTTCGAATGTTGAACTTCTACTCAGATAACAAATGCCAATTTAGATCAAAGATTAAGACTGTGCTGTGGAATGTTCAAAACCCGGATCGCCTACCATTGGTAGAATTATTTGTTTGATATTGACGTGGTTATTACGTTGCAAATGAAGAATCCCTTGTTCTATAAATAACTACGCAGCAGATGCAATCAACAAGAATTCATGCGCTTACAAAAGGCTATAAAACTGATAGCAGATATCGTTTTTTTTTAAAAAAAAACAATTAAAAATGAATAAAATTATAAAGAATTGTATTGCGTTATCTTCTGTATGATTTGGAAAGTGACAGTTTATACCACGATAAACTCAGAACGAACAACATAAAACTCTTAATTATCTGCGTTGTAAATGCGTATTGGTATTTGTGTATATATATAAATATATATATATATATATATATATATATATATATATATATATATATATATATATATATATATATATATATTTAACGTATTGGGAACTACATTGCAAACTGAAAATGTACGACTATCTAAAGGACAATCTAGCTTTTGGTTTATTATAGTAGTTAGCGGATGAACTACACAAGCTGCTTCGTCCATTTGAAAGTAGAGATGATAAAGTCAACGATGTGATTGAGTTCCCTCAAACAATCAAATCAATGAACGTAATATCTGCAATGTCCACATCAAACGTGAAAGAAGCAGTATTGAAACTACTATTCTAATCATTTAAACAATTATTTAGGAGAAATGTTCGTAACTTTTTGCGAATAGAATGGTTCAAATTATTACCATTGCTCTCAAGGGTTTATAAAAATAGAACAGAAAATATACTGAGGCCAAGGTCTATGCATATCTATCAGTGAGTTACCGTTTTATAAGTCAGTCAAAAGCACTAAATTAGAGAGAATATAAATGAAAATGAAGGTTTTGATATAAAACTAAACGCCTCAGAGCCAAAAGACTAAGACAACGATAAATTCGTATTTCCTATGGAAACATTTACTGTCACACTATAGCTGGTTTGATTACACTGGACAACAAATTTTTACAAAAGTCATGTTACTGAAATAAAATTAGTCAATTCTTATCAATTTTTATGTGCTGAACACGAATATGACAGTCAAATTGCAAAATTGGCTCTAGTTTTTTTGTAATCTGCAAGAAATTAATGTTTACATAACGAAATGCATTCCAATAGTAAAAGGTCAACTGTAATAGCCTACCTATAAAAAATCAAGTCATTGACTACATCTTAGATTTCTTCGCCTGTCTCTTGTACAGCTGTTCGGGAGCATCTCTGAGGAGTGTCCAGCAGTAGTCAGCCAGCATTGTAGTGGACCATTTTCCCTGGTATCTTTGTTCCATTGTTGCGATATCTTGATGAAAACGTTCGCCGTGTTCATCACTAACAATACCACAGTTGCTAGGAAAGAAATCCAAATGGGAATGAAGGAAGTGAATCTTTAGAGACATATTGCAGCCAAGTTTCTTATACTTCATCAACATGTCTTCTACTAGTTCCTTATAGTTTTCTGCCCTAACATTTCCGAGGAAGTTTGTAGAAACTAGGCGAAAAGCATTCCATGCTTGATTCGCGTCACCTTCCAGCAAGTTGTTGAACCAGTCATCTTTGAAAAGCTCTCGAATCTGAGGACCCACAAAAACTCCCTCTTTAATCTTTGCTTCGCTGAGTCGAGGGAATTTTTCATGCAGGTATCGGAATGCTGGCAAAGTCCGGTCAATGGCTTTCACGAAGTTCTTCATCAAACCTAGTTTGATGTGAAGGGGTGGTAGCAAGATTTTCTGAGCCCCAACCAGAGCTGGGTGTTGGATATTCTTCTCTCCAATGGCTACATTCTGCCTGTGAGTCCATTCCTTCCTCATGTAGTGCATTTCCCTTGCTCGGCTATCCCACTCGCATAAGAAACACATGTATTTTGTATATCCTTGCTGCAGTCCCATTAAAAGGGCAACTACCTTCAAATCACCACAGAGGTGCCAGCTGTACTTGTTATACTCAATGGAATTCAGTAGCTGCCTTAAGTTATCGTATGTCTCTTTCATGTGGACAGCATACGCTACTGGAATAGATGGAAGAATGTTTCCATTGTGCAAAAGCACAGCCTTGAGACTCAGTTTCGAAGAGTCCACAAATAGTCTCCATTCTTGTGGGTCATGAGTGATTTTTAAAGCATTCATGAGGCCCTCAATATCGGAACAGAATATCAGATTACTTTCCTTTCTGAAGAAAGGCTCCGATTGATGGTGGCGCTTTCGATATGCAGTAATTGTGATATCTTCTTCTAGAAGATTCCATTGTTGGAGTCTTAATCCTAGCAATTCTGCCTTGTTCTTTGATAAGTCCAAATCACGAATCAGGTCATTTAGTTCTTCCTGTGTTATTCTGTGTGGGGTTGATGATGCACCACAGTGAAAATCTGGATCACTGCATGCTGATGGACCAGGAGAAGAACAGGTCGACTCACCTTTGTCTTCGTCAGATGAATCAAGAGAATATTCTGCTGGAGGTTCTGGAATAGGAAGTCCCTCACCATGTGGAACTGGTCTCAATGCAGACGGAATGTTTGGGTAGACTATTCTCGACTTCTTTCGCTTCGTTATTCCGCCGGAAAGAGGAGGAACCAAGCAGAAGTAACAGTCATTTAGGTGGTTGCTTGGCTCTCTCCACACCATTGGGACTGCAAACGGCATTGATGACCTTTTGCAATTCAACCACTGTGAAAGCTGTGTTGTACATGTAGCACAGCATATATGCGGAGCCCAAGGCTTGTCTTGGTCACCAACCTTGCATCCGAAGTAAAGATGATATGCCTTCTTCACTTGAGAATTGATACTTTTCTTCTGGTTGGCAAATGTCACTTCCCCACAAATATAGCAAAAATTGTCCGCGGTATTAACACACTTTCGAGGCATTACTGTTCTTTATTGTACGTAAATGGATAAAATAATAAGTTTTATGTAACAGTAGCTTGAACTGTCTCGCACAACGTCTAAAATATTTTAAATGCTGAACCTATCTGATTGGGCTTTATATAGTACACTGCTTACGTCAGCTTCAGCAGCCGCCTGGCATTAGTATAATAGGCCTACACATGTATAGTACACTGCTGACGTCAACTTACTTCAGCAGCCGCATGGCATTAGTACTGCATTGCATCAGAAAATGATGCAATCAACTGTGGATGATGTGAGCATAATGGTATTATGCAATGTTACATCATTATTCCGGATGTTGCTGCAGTCCTACTGGAGAAATTTACACAGTGAAACATAGAAAATGAGGTATATGAATATCTTCAAAACGAGAGCCAATACAAATTTTTCACGGTTATATTCGTGTTCGGCACACCAAAATACTACAGATTAGGGCCTTTTCAAGTCAGTAATGATTTCACTGTTGACCAGTGTTAGTAATTGTTCCCGTTTAACTTTTTTGATGCAATGGTAGGCTAGTGATAGAAGCCATACAGATCAATGCAGTCCAACAAAAAGAAAATTGAGTAGGATCGACAGAAAACTATAATCAATCCATGCCAGACCAAATGGAAACGTTGTTTCCATGAGAATTCATCAAAATATGACCAAACTTTACATTTTAGGTAGATCAAAAGCAATTAATATTTTTTAACCTATGATAGGCACGCTATAAAGATCAAATGTATTTATTCTGGACAGCCAAAATTAAATTTCTTTGTTAGTTGTATCATGTTAAATAGGAAAACACAAAGGTATATAACAAAATGGTTACTGCACTGGAAAATATGAACACTTTTCTTCGGACAAAAACATCACTCCCAAGGTCATGCAGAAAAAAAAGATCGTTCATGTTTTCCCATACAAATGCAGTAACTATATATATATATATATATATATATATATATATATATATATATATATATATATATATATATATACCACATACATTAAAATATCATGGCTTTGATAATGTTGGTATAAAGCAATTTGATACACCAATACTACTGGCATATCGAATTCGGATCCGCACATGTCCCATTCATACGCTTATGTAAATATTCTTTCAACATTATGGTATATTTCAACAGTAGGATATCGCTCCTATAATGTCTAAATTGGTTATGAATTTCCATTGATTAATCATTAGAGATGTAATACAATAACGCCAAAAATATACGCTATTAATAAACCCCGACTACTAAATAAATTAAGCATGGTTCATAATTTCATCGAAATCAATCATCTCTGGTACCTCTACCCCTTCATTCAAGCAGCAGGGAGGGTGAACGGACCAATTTTTGAGCAATTCTTTATTGAAAATAAAGCTTCATAGGAAGAAAATGAAAATTCAAGGTCAATAACGTCAAACCGAAGCCTATAAACTGACCGAGATTTTCTTTAACTGGGTTAGCTCATTTTCTTACTTCATCTTTGTCGCTCGTGTTTTCAAATTTGCATGTTTCTTTGCTTACCAACTCGGACAGTCATTTTTGGTCGCACCCTAGCCGATGATGTATCTGAACCAAACCTTTTATCAAGACCTACACGATATCACGACCGAGGATCATGTACATGTATCCTGATAAATCCGTGTGGGGTAGATTGCGCTTTTGAAAAATAAATGTTCTAAACTGAACCATGTCCATGTCCCCTGAACACCACGTGTGATGGATATCTCGCAGAGTATGTGTATAAACTCCATTAAACACAACTAAAATATTGCAGTTATCTCTGATCACTTCAGGCATTTGTGTATATCGCTGGGTAACATAAATAACATCCGTGTTTTGTGTCTGTCTCGAGAAAATATCCGAGCTGGATTTCATGGTTTGTTCAGCATCACATGATCGTATAATACGAGATTATACTTAAATCCATCGCACTCATCTACAGATGGAGCTTTATCAACATCGGTGATAAAATCAATAATATCTTTACCATCCTCGTCCAACAATTTTGCACTTTCATTAAAATCTTTCAGCACATCGTTGTATCGCTGATCATCTACGCATGGTGCCACTAAATATAATTTATCCCAGTTGAGCAATATCATTATCAGATTAAGTAATAATTGCGTCTTACCAGATCCGGATGGACCCATGATAATTATTCTGATAGAATGTGGTAGCGCTGGATGATGTTTGACTGGCTCTTGCTTTTGTGCCATCGTTATTGTACAAATATAAAAAGTAATATGGATTTATATTGTGTTCGATGCATAATATCCACCCCCACCAGTGGATTAACAAAAATAATAACAAAAAATAAAAAGCGTGGACTTACAGTCAAATGTGTGAAATTTCGTACAAACAAATACAAATTTATCTCCCTTCACAAGTCAAGGAAAACAGGTGGTGATATCGCTGCTTCATTAGGAAAATTTACTGGACTTCCATTAGCTAATTATCCAGAAGAAAAACATCTTTCCGTATATAATTAGTGTGGTCCTGGAACCCTACTTGATATCCGACTTGACAAGCGAGATCAACCAAGACCTGGAGATTATGTAATAAATGCGATTGATCAAGCATGTCCCGTTCATGACGCAGATTATAAAATTAAGGATTTACAATAACGACATACTGCTATGTGAAGTTGATTCACTCGTCAAATTCCATTTATAAAAAAAAAAATCTCTAAGAAAAACTTGCTAGCTTCCCGGTAAAATCCGAGATGAAAGGTAAAGTAATTTTAGAGGTCTGTAATTAATCAACCGATTATTATTATAATGGAATCGATTTATTATAGCCCAAGAGAACATTGGAGGGGAAGAGCAGCGATTAGTATACTTGCTGGTACATCAAATGTCACACGTTATGTTGCTGCAAATTGGTTAGCAAGACAGGCAATATGGCAAATTGATATACCACCACCTAAACAAATTCAGTATGCACATTCCGATGTCAGCACTCCTAATGAAGTTTATCAAGCAGATCTTTATTTTTACCACATGATACTGTTAAAACTGGTAAACGTCAATCACGCTCATATAAATACCCATGGACGGATTTTGACTTTGCTAGTAGGTAGAAAGGAACAGAATCACTCTCTAGTCTAAATCAACAACTGAAGTTGGATCTGCGTTTGAATGAATTTATCAACGAGGACCCTTGCGATGGCCAAAGTTGCTATTGGTTGATCCTGGCAAGGAATTTCTTGGTGCAGTATTATCTCTGATGAAAAAAACAAAAATCATATCATCAACATCAAACGAGGACATACCGTAATTCATTACGATCAGTCCATTGTTGAACGATTTAATGGAACACTTTCTGAGCGGTTATTTGGATATCAGTATGCGAAGGAAATAATTCAGAAAGATATGAGATCTCGTGAATGGGTTGCAAGACTATTAAGTGTATTAGCTGCGTTAAATAATAAAATTACTCTACTCGTGCAATTTCCATGAAACCTACCAATGCAGTCACAAAAAACTTATACCAATAGAACGACATGACTCATTTTCGAAACAACCAGTACTAGGTAATATGACTCTCGGATATGTATATGAACCAGGCGAACTTGAAGGTGGTAAAAGAAGAGCAACTGATCCAGTCTGGAGTGTAACTACACATAAAATTTTCAGCGTGGTAAAATGCACGGGTAGACCTGCAATCTACATATTAGATTCAACAGCTCCTCAACGTGGATTTGTAAGTGAACAATTACAAATAATTCCTGAAGACAAGCACTTATCACCGCATTCACGTTTGTGAACTAGCATCTCGACCTCGATTACACTCAAGACAGATCAGCATCACATTTTCGCGTGTGTGACCAAGACTACCATTAATTATATCTAAGGTTAACTGTCTTGGATTATTATTTGAATACCGCCACAACATTACTCTGTTACAGTTCGCACAGTGATTATTGTATTGTTGTTTCAATATCATGATAAATTCAACATCAAGATCAAAGTCGCGTTTATTTATTTTTGTCACACTGTTTATAAAAACAAAATCTTACTACATAATGGCTATTGCCAGAAATGGTTTCCTGAGTTTGATTATTATTTTCTGCAAAGACTACGACAACCCACCGCAGCTGAGATATTCTTCTGACTCAAGACACTGCGAGATAAATTAAATTTGACCATTCAGTTCGATCATCAACAATCCAAATATTCGTATCCGAAATAGTTAATCCTTATGATGAATGAATCGTTATAGCTTATTCTAGCGTCCATGGTGTTTTGTCCATTGTTAACGCGCTCTCAACAACACTGACAGGAATTAAACCAATATCATTTAGCACAATATTTTGTTTTCTAGCGCAGCCTGGAATTTCAACGTCGATATTTTGCCGTCGAGTATCTGCTGGTCGATGCACGGGTAGACATGAAAACTTTAATTTATCTAACATAAATAATTGTCGTTCAAGAACTATCTTTCCACTTGAACTATTAAATCATCTTGTCTCCATAAATTCCCAAAAAATTTCATAGGAGTTTCTGAAGTTATCTCACGCATTATTTCCCACTGAAGTTTATTTGGTTGTAGTCTGATTAATTTTTTAAGCTCTCTTAATTCTGGATCAAGCGATCTATGATCATCATCTATTTCTTCATAATGACCAACAATTGTTTTAGCCATTCATGAAGAGACAATCAAAAAAAAGGTGGCGGTCGACCATGATCACCACACATTATGACAGGAGTATTTTTGTCAACAACCGATCAAGAAATAGTGTAATATCTCTAGCGATACTGTACATATTTCAACCCATATAATGATCTTCGGAATATATTTTTCAGCCATTCATTTAGGCGTCTTTGTACCCCCATTTCATCGGAAAAGGCTGTGATAAGTATGAGATTTTACTCCTCGTTCGTTCATTTCTCTGGCGAGTCTATGTGTACGCGTTAGCACAATTATATCAAGTCCACGAAATAATTCGATCACACGTGTTGTTTTACCGGAATCACTGGGATAATTGAGATAAACAGTCGTACGTCTCGTCACAGGATCATATACCGATGGTGCAGATGACAATTTGATATTCGATTATTTTACAATAAAAATCTTTCATCGAAATTTCGGCAGATTCAGGATAACTAATTATATTTTCTTGTTTAATTCTCCATTCGCCCCCTGATGCCTCAGAGCCGATATGTAGTTGTTACAGCAATCCTGTATTTTCTTTTTACTATGTAAAATGAATATGTGGCGAATCTAACAGCGGCGTCAGGAAATCTATTTATCATCGATAATAAATGTATCCAGACACACGCAAGTATTTAAGATTTTAAATGAGCGACTCACCATTAGTTTGACTCACAATTGTACCTAATTTAGTTCCGTCCGATAAATTAACATTACTTTGACTTATAAATGTGTTTCTCTTCGATGTAGCATTAATTATAAAATCACATTCAGCGTCATCTATAATTAATCTTGTACAATGTCGTTCATAATCATATGATCAAATCTGGGTACACTTGCCGATTATTTTCCCACCAAGATATGTTGCTATTTTACTCTCAAAATCCAGAAATTCCAAGCATTCCGGCTTTCCATGAATGTTCCTTCTGGGCAAAATGAGCAGCAACTGACGGAATGGTAAAACAATTACTCAGTAATTGTTCAGCATGGGGTTATTTCAACACAAAATTTTCATTTCTTTATGGAGAGATTATATAACATCTCCATTAGGCCATACAAACTGATCATAGTTTCCATTAACGGAACTTTTAAACAGCCAACGTATACAGGATCACTTTTACTGATAGTACTGATAAAATCAAACATAATACCGTTATAGAACCTAACAGTTCGATTTCGTGGAAATAATGTAATAGCCGAAATCGACGCATGAGCATTATGATCATTATTATTTATCAGAGCACCGTTTGATTTATATTTCGATTCGTACAAAATCTTTTCAGTTATTGTTTTTACTATTATTTGAAATTTTAGTTTCGTTCCCAGTTCAGCAACATTTCTGATAGATGATCGGTTATCTTTAACTGTTTGTGTCCATTTATTATTTTCTTCATGTTGTAGATCTGTTATTTCCACGTATCGCGTTAGTGAAATATTCCGTAACTCGTTCGGTTACACAATTTATTTTCGAAAATTGCTTTTGTTGACGTATTTCTTTGTTGCAGCTTCAGCGTCTATTAATGGTTCTCTCAAATAAGCAATGGTATTACTAGCCATACTGAGATTGCCAGTCATTGTATCACCGGCTTTAGCGACATATTTACTGATCTCATTTCTGATCGTGTTGCTGTGGCTGTCTACGTACCTTTTGTTACCATATCATCGTCTGATTTTGGATCTCTCACATTATTAATTGTAAGTTTACTCATATGGAGATCGCTATACATAATATCGCCAATTTTTCTGATGCATCCAATAATATCTCCAGAGAGTGTTAAGACTGATTCATTCGATTTTTTAATTTTACCGTTTTTAGCAAACACCACTAAGTTATCTTCGGTCGCATCTGGAATCTGCAGAATAATATATGTCAAAGTGATATGTCTCGTATTAAATAGTCCTTGTTTGTCCTGAAAACAACGACTTCATTTTGGTCCACATTTGCGAGACTCAAAAGATTAGCGAGTTCATCCTTGACCTCGTCAAGAGTTGCACATTTAAAGAAATCGCCTTGAGGTTTGCCCTTAATCCTACTCAGAGTAGATATGCCATGAATATCTACCATTATACTTTAAGATCGGATTAAAACGACGGTGGACGGTTATACCGTCTAATTGTATTCTCGTGCATGACTTGAGATGGTGTTGTTCATCGTGACACAGCGTCGAGTACAGCAATTACTTCAAGGCCACATATTGGCGGATTGGTCATTGTCTGTATTGGTAATGTTGAATACAAGACAGGAGTGTTTTGAAGATGAGTGCTTTGCACTCTATCGACATATTTTAAAAGTTCCTTGGTGGCACCAACCTATACGTATCGAAATAAATAATTCCACGTGGAACATTCGTGTATGTAACCCAGCGAGTACCATCGAGATTAATGATACTGGTTTTAACACGGTTTGGTTGTGTTGGTAATTAATCACGCATAACAACACCTCTGAAGTTAATGATGTTTCTTTTTAGCATCATCAAGTAAATCTAAATTGGACATAGAATGGAGACGCTTTACGTCTAACGAAGTGTCCTGGGAATTCTCAGACCTTTTACGTACCACGATTTCCTGGCAGTATTAAACCCTTTCCTTTTTTGGAAGTTTTTCATTCCGTGACCTGTTGCTTTCTTTAGTGCCATCCAAACAGCAGTTCCAATATCACTAAGTGCAGCTGCTTTTGCAACAGCTGGGTTTTTAGAGGCTAAGCGCTAGTATAGCTGCAAAAAGTCGAAATATACCCCCGTCTTGACTGCGTCATTAATGTCACTCGCATAAGGATTAACACAAACATGGGTTTTTGATTCGTTAGCTTTGTTGAAGTTCCTATTACTTTGAAGTACTGATAATGATTGTTTAATTTGAACACCTTCAAGTTGTTCTCTTTTTAGTGATATTTTTATTCCACAGTTCTTGCTGATTTCGATTAAAGCTTTTTCATCTGAGCAGGTGTCAGTGTACACTAACATGATGACATGACATTTAAATATCATGAGCGATTTAATTACATTTTTAGAAAACATTACATGTTTTCTACTGGAGTATCAGTAACTCTCATTCGTCCATCAACACCTTCAAGTAGCATTGTTTCGTCTGAGAGTATAACAGCGATTGCTCTTCAATCACCAGGAACAACTGAAGGACCGTGTATAATTGGTGGAGATCGTGCTACAGGAGCATGGAAGTGATAGATTGCCTGAGTAAGTCTAAATGTTCTAACGAAAAGTAATAAATTGGATACAGCGTGATAAAATCACGCTTAGATATCTGCAATCCAGAATCAACATTCTGATCACGCCCCATAACTTTCGTCAACCGATTATAAGCATGTGCTCAGTAGTACTTTTTCGGATGGTTCCTGACACCCATTTATCTTTAAAGAAACTTCACAAGCTCCAAGCGTGTCAAATACCATTGGATTTCGTGTTTCTGTGTTTTCTCTTGTATTTCCCTTAAATGCGATAAATACATGTCTCGGTGCAGAAACACCCTGCTGTGATGCTATCTGCCATGTAAATAAAGCAGCAACTTCATTTGAAATAATGCATGTTGTCATCGTCAACCATGACAATGTTGATTTACCACCTTGACTCATAAAGATAGAAGACGTTCTTTTTCAGATATTGTTAGAGTCATTACTGGCATCAACAACGAAAGTTTTGTTAGTCTTGCTATACACGAACCTACTGCGTTGGGTCGTAAGACTGCATCATTGTCGTTTTCTTTTCTAACAATTACAACTGTATGCTTGGCTCTAAAAATATTCTTTCTGACATGTCTACAAAATCCAAATAGGTGTGATATTGGAATCACACAGGAAAGTTCTTCCTCGTCATTTAACATTGATCTACTTGTTGTACATCCTAAAACGAATTCTTGATCAGAATCAAGAACCACTTTCCACAGATGAGCGTCAGCGTTGTCAGCATTGGTTCTTGGTCGTCTTATATTATACTGTCAGCTTTCTGGATGATCAATTGCATCCTCTGCAAACATCATTGATGGATCAGCTGATCTTGAGTAAACATCGCTGTATCTTGGAAGGCCAAGTATCGTCGTGACAATATCAACTTTTTCCAAGCATGACTCAGTGGGTCTTCCGTCAATCATGTATATGGCACTTTTTAATAACGCCATAATATGATCGTTAACAATAACCAGGTCGATCACCAATTCTGATTCCTGTCCCATCTGCTTGTAAATGTCTACCGTCTACTTCAGCAAATGCTGCAGCGGGTAAGAGGTATCTACCTGTATCCTGAACTCGCAATTCGATTCGTCCACGCTGATTTGGCTCTAGTGCGTCATAAGAATAATATAGATAATCGCGCACCGATTCATGCTTGAGAACTGGCACATTCATGTCGAATACTGGATCAGACATACGTGTGAAGAGTTTATTATAAGTGCCATCGCCTAACACGAAGAACACTTCCTGCTATCAGAATATCAGTTATATTTTTTATAGTAGTACACCAGCCAACTCTGGTAGTTTTTTTTATTATCTGCAGCTTGATTTTGTATTTTACTAACATATGAAGGCATAACTTCGGTACTGGGTAATTTTACTGGCTGCGGTGTTGGTCGTACTAATCGTGATAGTCTATCCTTGATTGCTTATAATGCTTTACTAGCAACATCACCAACAGCACCAATACCTTTATTACGAACAACGTCAATAGCTTTCATTACCAGTTGCATTGCAATTGGTATTCCTTTTTTGGGGCTATCTTTCTAAATAAACCCTGAACAATATCACCGAATTTATCACCGTAGGCAATTTTAAATGTTGGTAATCGCGAAAGTATCACCCTGACCATTACAGGTCCACGTTGTGCATTATGTATGATCATTTTATTTTCTTGTCACTGATTTAATTGCTTACCTTCACTCACTGCAGTAAGCATCAAAGATTTCATCGACGAGAGACCGATACACATTAATGTCTGTGATACCGTCTGTAAATAATCGTTGACAAATATCAGCTGCCTAACTAATAATTTATGGGGAACTATTACCTACTCGTCTTATGCCAATCAAAATTTATAATCGTTCAACATCGGCAAAGACATTATTGGGGCACAGGGTAATAAGACCACTTCTCCGAGTAACAAGACTGCTTCCAGTTGCTACTTCTTGCTAACTTGTTGTTTTATCTGCTTTTTTCCATGCTCTTTAGGCTGATTTCTTTTCTGCTTTGCTTCTTTTAGTCTCCTTTCTTGCTTTACTTGGTCAACATACTCGTATACTGTATTGTTGAAGGTGGAGTATCAGTAGCGATGCGATATATATCGCTGACCCAATCAGCAGCTTTTTAAAGTATTAACATACTCGGGTTTCATATACCGATTTCTAATACAATATCCATACGCGGCAATATTAATTACTCGGTTGGATCCTTGATAGAGACAGTACCTTCAGGTGTGAATTTATCTGTAATGATAATTCGGACTCTTGACAGAGGTTGTGGTTGAACTTCAGGTTGTGGTTGAGGAGGTTGCTCGGGTGGTGGGTCGGCTGCTTAACAATGTCTAACAATATCAACAAGTAATGTATCATGAGCTTTTTGAGCCGCCTAAGTTGATATAACAATGTTTTTGGTTGGATCAACAATTGGTTTAATTAACTGTACCTTCTGCAAAATCCATCTGAAACTCCTGACGCGCTTGTTGAAGCTGCTTGGCACTATCACGAACAGGGATATTTTTCTTAATTGCCACTATTCGCTCTCGAGCTAATCTAACTGTGACAGATTCCATTATTGATATAATAATGATATAATTTCTCACACACTACAGCATCAGGGAGGCTGCGACAGAAAATGAGTGCCGGGGTGGGTATACAAACACATACAATCTTGAAAACACGAGTGACAAAGATAAAGTAACAAAAAGAGCTAACCCAATTAGAGAAAATTTCGGTCAGTCAGAGGCTTCGGATTGACGTTATTACCTTGTATTTTCATTTTTCGTATGAAGCTTTATTTTCAAAAAAGACTTGCTCCAAAATTTGTATGTTCACCCGTCCTGCTTCTATTCATACGAAGTATGCGGAGTGAGAGGAAAACAATTACCTAAACTTGCACCAAGCAACCTGCAAGAACATGAGTAGTGAATGTGGGCACTTTACGTACAATGGGAATTAGCATTACAGACCCCCCCCCCCCGGGTTAGATTACGTACAATGGAAATTTAACATGGCGAAAAATCGTGGGTCAGATTACGTACAAGGGGAATTAACATGGCGATAAATCGTGGGTCACTCTACGTACAAGGGGAATTAACATGGCGATAAATCGTGGGTCACTCTACGTACAAGGGGAATTTAACATGGCGATAAATCGTGGGTCACTCTACGTACAAGGGGAATTTAACATGGGGAATAGAGTTTGGGCTTGTTTAGGGACAAGGGGAATGGAACATGGGATTTTTTTTTTCTTTTGTTTTTAAAAAAAATTTTTTAAAAAAGGGGTAGGCAATTCAAAGACTATTTCTTTTCGAGAAATATGGCTGGCCCTGAAAAGGGCCTTTGGGTTTTCTTCTTCTGCTTCTAATTTCTTCTTTTCCTCCACCAACTTCTTATTTTATCTCCAACACTCTTTCTCTTCTTCCCTTTCTTTTTTTTCTCCTCCTCTTCTTCTTTCTTCTCTTCCTCCTCTTCTTCTTTCTTCCTCTTCTCATTTTCTTCTTCTTTTTCAATTTTTTCGTTCCATGTTCTTATTCTTATCTTTTCCTCTTCATCCTCCTTCTCCTCCTTTATTTCCTTCATCACACCACTGATCATGTCCTTTGCTTTTCTTAAGTTGTTAATTTCCATTTTTACTCTATGCGGACTATAAGAATAGTGGTCTTCAACGAGTCGTACGAGCATTTGTTCTATCATGCCCAAATTGTCAAGGACGTCTTGCAATGATTGAAATTTATCCAGGTGGTTTGAAGCCATTTTCTATGTAGAATGGTTTGAACGACGAATACTGTGGGTTCTTATACTTAAAGCGCGTACGTGAAGGAAAACATCCCCCTAAAAACATAAAATGGATCTTACCTAGATCATGACCAAACAACGCGCGGACGTGAAGGAAAACATCCCCTACTTTTTCATTTCATATAATATAACCCAAACTATACTCTCCACATTTGCTAAGAAACAATAAAGAAACCCATAATCTACTATTCACACAAACTTACTTCACCATTTACTAACACAAACTTACTTCAACATTTACAAACACAAACACACACACACACACACACACAAACACATACACTTTCAGTATTAAAAAAGAGTTAGTGTTTATTTTCACACTACTCTACCTACACTCATTGGCAAATTAATAGTTATTTCTTTTCTAGAGTATTGGGTAGCCCTGAAAAGGGCTGTTGGTTTTTTTCAACTCCAGATGCACCTTTCTAATGGTTGCACCTTCCTGGCCTTGCGCCACACACGCATCTTCTTCCCCAGTCTTCTTTCACCTTTCTTCTGGGGAGCGCAGAGGGAGGATGATTCGCTTCAACACCCCAATCCTCTGTCTCGGGAATATTGAACGACATCCTCTCTTCTCTTTTCTTTTCCTCTTCTTCCCTCTCTCTTCTCTCCTCCTCTTCTTTCTTCATTCTTGCTTCTTCTACTATAGCCTCCGCTGATAGTTCGTTTACTATGTGCCTGGCATATTCCAGGTGCATCTGGAGTTCTAGCAGCTTCACAATCCTTGTATTCATTGTCTTGCTGTTAACAGGTCGACGATGGGCCCAACTGACGATTTGTTTTTAATTTATACTGAAAGCGCGGACGTGAAGGAAAACATCCCCCTAAAACATAAAATTCATCTTACCTAGATCATGACCAAAAAAACAACAACAACGCGCGGACCTAAAAGAAACACTCACTCACTTTTTTATGCTACCCATCACTATTGTAAAATTTTTTATAAATCACTTCAATAGACTATCCACATACCCAAATCAATCCAATCTAACCCCAAATATTCACCTCTAACAGCCAAAAAACAAACATCATTTTAATCTAGTATCCACACCAACTTACTTTAGCTCTTACTAACACAAACACACCAACACATACCCTCACATTTTTAAAAGCAAGAGTTAGTGTTTATTTTCACACTACTCTACCTACACACATTGGCAAATTGATGGTTATTTCTTTTCTAGAGTATTGGGTAGCCCTGAAAAGGGCTGTTTTTTTGTTTTGCTATGGCATTCTTTTTAGTTTCTAAGAATGCGATGTCCTCTGAGGATAGACTTTCTGGCGATAGGTCTGCTTCTTCGAAAAGAGAAGAAGAACTCTTTCGTGTCGATTCGGCAATCGACAAAGCCTCTGTCAGCTTCAGGTTGTTGCTGCTGTTGCTGTTGCTGCTGCTGTTGCTGCTGTCTCTGAAGTCTGTACTTCTCTGTCCATTCTTCTTTTTCCCTGTTCATTTCTTCTCTGAAGAGCTCTTCTATCAGGTCTTCAGTGATTTTTAACATTCTCACATTCTCTATTTCTTCTGGCTTCGGTATCAGACTGTGTCTGACCCTATGCAAATTCACGTAGGCTTCGTTGAGTTTAGCTAGTTTGGAGCACATCTTCGTAGGAGGATGAGTCAACAATGGATGGTTAGACTGGGAACAACCCGGTTCTTAAAGTCAAAGCGCGGACGTGAAGGAAAACATCCCCCACACGGTTTTCTAGTCTCAACGTTTCAGTGAGTGTCATGAGAGGGATAGTAAGAAATGAAAGAGCATCAATTCAACATTCTTATAGCTAAACAAACCACAAAGGCATTTTTTTCAAAACACAACATTTTTTATTCAAAAATCACTTAACACTAAACAACAACAACTCTAACATTTTTTAACAATAATCCAACACTATAACATCAAACAATTTTTTTTCAAATCACAAACATTTTTTTCTCAATTGACAATCTACTTTGAACAGGGCTGACAACGTTGTGAATGAAATTGTGATTTCCACTGTTGGAAATCATTAGGCCATTGATGGACACTACGTTTCCTAGCTTGAGACAAAAGATAAGCATAATGGTCACAGAACCATCGATCTACTTTCACATCGTTTCTAGCAGAAGAACGAGGATCGAAATGAGTCACTAAATGTTCTAAGGAATAGCCCAGGCTGCGATGATGCAGAAAATACACACAGTACTGTCCACACACCAAGGAATCTGTGCCCTGTAATTTCACGTTATTGAATCGGGTGGTTTGAGCATTTCTTCTCATAAAGTCGATGATATCGTCTTCCAAAGGGGGCAATCCGTACGAATCGAAATATTCCACACATCCTTCTTGAGGAAAGTAGACGGCTACCCAGTGGGTTCCTGGGAGATGACTGTCGTCCGTGTTGATCACGTAAGCTTGATGGTCTTTAGGTTTGCGATGAGGGAGTTCATCTTTAGCACAGACGACAGGATTCCAAGAAGCCGTATACGAACTGTGGTTCAAAAGGTAATAAAGTTCCCAGGTATCCATTGTTTTGTGTGGTTTTTTTCTTCTTCTTCACAGGTAATAATAAGTCGTCAATTCGATCCTGACTTTTTGCTTGAAAATGTCTGACGAATAAACGGTTATTCGTTCTGTTTCCTCACTCTGATTCAGGAGAGCTTCGATACGATGGATCTCTTGAGTGGTTAATGGTGGACAAGAATGTTCACGCAAGTCTTTATACCACTGGTGCAACACGTCTTTGTCCGAGATGAGACTCCAAGCTTCGTCCAGATACTCGTCCAATTTTTCTTCTTGACTTAACATTAGGCATTTATCGTGTTGAATTTGACTAGGATGATCGTTTTGACATCCATAACAATTTTTCTTGATCAATTCCGTCATTTTGTCGACCAAGTGTTTGGCAAAACAGGAGACTAAATGGGCTTCTTGTTCTGGCCATCTCGACTTCATCATGATTACTTCTTCTTCCAGGGTCTCCTCACATTCCATGTCCAAAGTTTCTCCACTAGGTAAAGAGGGATAACAGTCTTCCATGGTTTCTAGTAATCTAGAATGACTTCTCTCAAACTGTTGATTTCTATGGTATTGTCGAATTCTGCATACAGGATGACGTTCACTGTCTTGTCCAGTGGCTTTGCAAACTGAAGTTCCACACGAATCTGGCCGGATTTTATAGGGTGGAAATGTCCTTCGTCGCTGCCTTGGTCTGGAGTGAAATCGAAAGCCCACAAAGCATAGCCTCCTGCATAATCGTCGTACGTAATGCCGTGACTGGTATTGGTTCCTAACTGACCGGTGGCTTCGTACAGGGACAAGTACGATCTCAAGTAATTTTTGTTGGCAAAGTCAGGTTCGAAAGGTCGGGTACACAAGGTTTTGCCATCGCGACTGACTTCGATTTTCTTCACGTCGAAGTGTTGAAAGTTGAAAGGATTTTCTTCGAAGGTTCCGTTGAAGGCTGAATTCGAGACCATACCAAGGATTAAACGCTTGGGTAACTGTCCTTGGAACAGATGATCTTCGATCATGGAATGATGTCCAACGGGAATGGTGAAGGTTTTCACTTCCACGCGACGTATGGGATACTTGGCGGTCGTTCTGCTCAACGTTTGACTGATGTCGTTACCTACTTTAGGTAACACTTCCACGCGTCGTACGTAGAGTTTGGCCTCTTCGATTTTGCTTTTAGGAACCTTAGCATTCTCAGCCAACAAATGGAAAGCGGTACTGCTACGATTCAGTCTCAAGCGGACATTGACTCCGTTCAGCAAATATTTCTCTTGCAACCACATGTCCAAATGCAAACGATCCATCAGTTCTAAACTCTTCTTATCTAAGATTTTGAGTTCTCTTTGCTCAAAGCCGCTATTAGTTCCATCTACAAGGTCGAACTTGCCCGCTTCGTCAGGTTCCCACAGCACACAAGCATTGAGATGGGTATCCTTGGCATCTATTCCGTACGTCAAGAGATTTTCCAGGTAGGCACGGTAAGGGTAAGTATCCATGCTGCTGCTGACCAGTTTGTTATTCAAGTACAAGTCCACTCCACTAAACAAGGAATGCATGAAATTGTTGACGGGAGCTATATTCTCAGTGTCATCTACTGCACCATCATCCTTATCTAGAACTTTGACTTTCAAGTACAAGTAAGTGCTATTCAGATCGATGTAATCTTCGGGCTGTCCTTTGATTTCAAACTCGATGGGAGCTGAGGCTGTCAATGAGGAGACGGGATGAAATTCCACCCATTGAGATTCTTGCATCGTCATCATGGTGGGGGGCATGGCAAACAGATCCAGTTCCGTCTTGGAACAAGCGCAAGACTCTCGGTGCATCATTTTTTCTCTGTGTCTCAATAATCGAAAACGTCTAAGTCTCGAACGGTTCTTCTTTTCTTAGCCTTTCTCGCTTGAAGTCTGGTGAAAGGGTGTTTTCTTCGTCGTCTCTTTCTGCCTTGTCCTTGCTGAATGCCTGACTCGGTAGCGTGCAGAACATTTATAGGTGTGTCTCGTCGGCCCAAAATGTCTTTGCCCGTTTGCAGCAAGACATTTTTGCCAGCCCTCATGAAGGCTTCTTTAGGGTTTTGTTTGTCGATGATGACATTTTGGAGAAATTCTTTGCCTTGCGTCAGTGCCGCATCTTTCAATGCGTGCAATCCGCGTGTCACCATCGGTTTCAAGACTGGGGCCACCGAACGAAAGGCCGATTTTAACATGTCTCCTAAGCCGTGTCCTCGCTGTCGTGCAACCCCTCGGTACACTGGATACATGACTTACTTACGAGTCGTGAGAAAACCGTTTTCGAAAATGGAGTTTCACCGTGACTTTTCCTTTGGTGAATGGAATATTTTGTCCTAAATCTCCTTTTATAGTAATGTTGACCGTGTCCAAATACGACTTGCTGACAGGTAAATAGTGAGGATGGACAAATTCGCGGTGGACGTGGTAAGTGTTTCCACCTTCCTCGTCAGCGTTTGCGGCAGAATCCACTTTGAAAGGAATGACACGCAGTAACGGCACAGAGGTGTGTCCCACCACGTTGTACTCCACCACATCGGAGTACACGAACATCAAATTCAGTCCTTGGTTCAGTTCTACCGGGGTACGAAAATACTTGGCAAAGGATCGTTGTCAGAAATGACTAGTAATTCGCCTTTTTGTTGTTCTACTTTCTTCCTCAGCTCCATGTCACCGCCCAACATGTCAAACAATTCAGGACAAAATAAGAAAGACATGATTTTGGGCCCCTCAGGAAATTTTATCAGGAAGCGACGAGCTGTTTTGTGGTACTCCAGGGTGACACTTTTTTTGACATGCTCTAAAGCTTTCAGAAACACACCATTAAACCTGGTGGCTATTGTGTTGACCAAATGTTGACCACTAAAATAATAGCCTGGGGGAATGAACAAGTGATAGGTGGTCCACTTTAGATTTGGTGTACGGGTTTTCTTGTCATATTTGCTATGGGTATCCATCCACTGTTGCATTTGCTCGTCATGAACTTCCACATCAAATTTATTTTGATTGGGAAGGACATTGAGGACTTGGGTCGGGTGAATCATTTCCACTAAAGCCACTTCCCAATGTGCTTCGTGGTCTAAGGGGATGGCTTGAGGTAATTTGGCCGTGTAACAGCACAACGTGTTATTGGGAAACTCCTCCATGGAACTGTCACTGGGTAAGGTCAAGTAAAATTGGTTTTCGTGACTCATAATTCTAGAGTTCTGTGGCTGTCCGAGGGGATATTACTGGACGTCAGAGGCGTGTCTCCACCCAAAATGGGGTTCTGGTTGTGGTTGTGACTGACACTGGCACTGGACACAAGGTTCCCGGGGTTCCCGTTCGAGGAGAATTTCAGGGAGGGATTGGGAAGCAGGTAACCGATGCAACTGCTCAATAAAATGGTCCACAATTGTTTGTCTCCTTGTTGCAAACTCAAATTGGCAATGGCTGCCCCGACGACACAATACACCACGAAGATTTGGCAGAAAAAGACGATTTGCGTTTTAGGCACACGTTCTCCACACCACACCCACAAGGGTTGTTTTTGTAAATCTTGCACAGAAGAACTAGGGGAAGAAGGAGTGGTCGACGTAGCTGCGTCTGATGTGTGAAAGGGCATGATGGTCACTTCTTCTTTTTATAGTCGATGACTTGCGAAGCGTCGATCCAAGAATCGAAACTGGGTGGATATCCTTTCCAACGTACTTTGACTTCTTTGACACGTCGTTTGCCCACTTTACGGGTTCTGCGTTCGAGAATGCTTTCGATGTCGTACACGTCGTCTTCTTTTTTGGTCACACGTTGTAACTCGGGCAAATAAAACGTTCCTTTGAGCACTTCTCCGTTCATGTCTTCCAATTTATAGACGGCAGGATGACGGCCATGCACTCGTCCAGTGACGCGAAACAATTCGGTCGTCCAGTTAGGTAAGTAACCTTTGTCGAAAGTGCGTTTGGTTTTGCCAATGCGCACCCAATCTCCTACGGTCAACTCTCCACTTTTCTTGGGGACAGCCCTCGTCGGGGACGTACCAAACAGACGCTCAAACACCAGCACTTCGTTGTCGGGAGTCACGTCTTGCGGGGCACGTCCGATGCTTCGATGGTAAGATTGGTTGTACGCTTGCACCAGGTGCGGTAAGATGTCGATGTACTTCAGAGTGTGGTGATGCGTAAAATATTTCCACATGCGTTCTTTCAAAGTGCGTTGAAAACGTTCCACGATGCTGGCTTTGGTTTCGGGATTCTCGGTGGTAAAAAAATGAATGTCACGTTTCTTTAATTCTTTTTGGAAAGCTTGGTTCAGAAATTCGGTGCCTTTGTCCGTTTGCCATCGAAGAGGGTGACGACCGCTTTGTTTCAACACTCGTTGCAGGGCTCGCACTAACTCGCTGCTGGATTTGGAAGTCAAGGGCACGACCCAGGCAAATTTGGAAAAGACGTCGATGACACAAAACAAATATTTGTAGCCGCGATTGTAGCTGGCCAAATGAGAGACATCGGCTAAATCGGCTTGCCATTGATGATCGATGCCTTCCACTCGGGTGCGACTTCTGGCAAACTTACGTCGAATGGGTTTGTGTAAAGTGTAGGTAGCTTGTTCTTGTAACCATCGTTGCACTTGAGGTAAACGGAGACTTTTCAGTCGAGTTTTGGCAGCACGATACAATTTTTGAACTCCTGCGTAACCTGCAGGATGCGAGGGATCGTAGTAAATGCTGGCTAAGACTTTTTCCATTTTTTTGTGTTTGTGTGTTAATAAGGCACCCACTCTTGGAAGAGGCTACTCTTTTTCTCTTGGGGTATTTTCTTGGATTGCAAGGCTTTGCGTGTGCGACCGGCAATAGGTGTCGAAGAGGATCATGTCTGAGCAGGGGATATCGGTTCTTGTTTCACTTCTGTCTTCACTTTCTTTTTCTCTTGTCATGAAGAAGGGGTGGCCATCATCTTTTCAATCCATCCAATTCTGGAGGTAGGTGGTGTTGTTAACTTGCGTACTTTTTCTGGTGGAAGTTTGAAACCCTTCTTCTTCTTCTTCTTCTTTTCCTTTTTCTTTCTTGACCACTGGTACCGGTACTGGTACTGGTACTGGTGATGGTGCTGGACTTTTCATCAAGGTCTTAAAATCTTTCAAAGTGGGTAGAGCTGTTTCGTCTAAAGCTTTCTGGTGAAAGAGTTGCAGTCGTTGCAAGAGTTGACCGTACTTTTGCGATTTTTCTGTTTCGGACAAATCTTGGCGATCCATCAAGGACTGCAATTCGTGTTGTAACTGGGACATCTCGCTCAAATTGGGATTGGGAGGTAAATGCGGGGTGCGTTGTTCTTGCCACCGATGATATTCCATCCATCGTTTGTAAGGCACTAAAGCTAGTTTTCGTCCTTCCATGGGGTTGTCAGGGGTGAATTATGAGATCTTGGGACTTTCGAGGGCCTTTTTATCTTGCTCCCACTAGTCCTCCCAACATGGTTCCCAAGACTCCTTTCAGTATGGGGCCTAACAAGAGGGGCAAAATGCCTCCACGTTGCACTAACATCTTCTTTTTTTGACGAATGGGAATTTTCTTTCGAACCATTTGGCGAAGAACGTGACGATGTTTGCTTAAGCATTGTTTCTGGTGTTTGGACAAAGGGATCGTGCCTTTCAAAACGTTCAAACAACATTCGCACACGGTATCGATGGCCTCTTTGGAGGCCGTTTGAATTAGTTTTTTTCGTAGGGGTGGAGAAGCTTTGGACAGGATAGATAACATGTCCCCATGTTTGGCTAAACGTGGTGGCAGTCCTTTCCTTTTCTTTCCTTGGGGTTTTCTGGAGGGTGACATCTTTGAGTCTTCAGGAGCACCAAAAAACACTGATATCCTACTCGGTCACAGGCCTTTCTTATACTGGAACGCGTCGCCATTGATTGTCTTTACGTCGTATCAGTTTGAGGACAGGCATGACACGTCGTGCAGGGGTACGTAACGGACTAAATCGAGCCAGTTCTTGCTTGGACAAATCCAGTAAACTTTGTAACATGCCCGATCTTTCATGGACTTTGATTTTGGGAGAAGGTACTTTGTGAGCAGCAGCCACTGCCGCTAAATTGGAAGGTCCTGCCACTGGGGAAGTTCTTTTGGGGGTCATCAACGGAGAAGTTCTTGGTGTAATCAACGTCTCCAAGTACTCTTCAGTTCCTGGTGACATCAACGGAGAAGTGGACAAACGTGAGGCTGTCGGAGACGCTGTGGCAGGTCGTGGTTTGCGAGTGTAAGGCTGCGTCCTGGCCGCAGTGCCTCTCTTGCGACTAGTTTTCTTCTGTGGACTTTTCTTTTTCTGAGGACTTTTTCTCTGTTTCTTTTTCTGGGGGCTTCTTTTCTTTTTTCGGGGTGGTGTCTGGTCAGAGGAGGGTCCCGCCACTGGAGAAGTTCTTCTCCTTGGGGACCTGGTCTTTTTCTTCTTGGGGCTTCGTTGAACTTTTGTCTTGGGGATAACTTTGGGGGCATTAGGATCCCATCTTAAGAGTCAACGAATGATGACCCCTCCTAAAGTACCGCTCCCTCCAGGTTTCAAAATGATTTGTTTTTTGGTTTGAGTGTCGATGCGGGGATCGGCCAGTTGGACCAAAGCGACTTTGTTTCGATCGAAAAAGCGTTGGGTTTGATGAGGAATCTGAATGATTCCTTGGAGTATTTGACGTGCCGTCACCGTGAACCATCGTAAGACTTCTTTGAGACTAGCTTCTAAGACACGAGCTCGTGTTTGTGGATCTTTTTCTCGACTGATGCCATACAAGGCACGAATCAATTTGACGGGAAGATGCGACTGAAGGGACGTCATGTTCGCACTGAGAGTGAGACAGACGAAAAAGGGTCTGAGGTTTTTATAGATTTTTTGATGGGGAGTGAGATGAAGTCGAGGACGGAGACGTGTACAGGACAGGCCCTCCGTCTTGGCACCAGTGGTGAAACAAGTGGGTACGAAATCGCAAATCCTCAGGAGTCGTAGGTTTCAAATCGACGAGTAAATAGGCGTGTGGCGTTTGAGTGGCATCGTCGTACGCCTGAGTCAGCCAAGGCGTTCCTAACTGTTTGGCTAAGACTTGCACTTGCGATTTATCTCGAGGGCTTTTAAACAAGACCACGTAATGCGCATTGAGACTGATGGTACGATGGGCTTTACTTTGTTGAAACAAATTTTGGGTGATGTAAACGACACTGGCATTACGGTGATGCCCTTTGCGCGTGAACCACAATTTAATTTCTTCTTCGTCTTCTCCTAACATGTCGTCGAAAATGACCAAATGGGTTAGACGGGAGTCAGAGACGATGCCGTCGTCTTCTTTAGGAATGCCTTCCACAAACACGATGGAATCGCCTTGACTTTCTCGCAAGAGGTTGTACGCCGATTGCCACTCTTTGTAACACCACACGATCCGTTGAGGGGGTCGATCGATCAAATGATGTTTATGTTCGATCAAACGTTTGACGAATTCGGTTTTGCCTGAACCGCTAGGTCCAGCAATGAGCATGTTAAAGGGATGGCGAAGATACAAAGCCTCCCAACTGGCACGATCTAAGTGTTCGTCGATGACTTTGACAGTAGAGGAAGAGGGAGCAGAGACAGCAGAGGTAGCCATGGTATGAGAAATGTCACTTGTGACACGAAAAACAAACAAGACAAGAGTTTATATACTTTTTCAGAACACGTTTATTGAATGTTTCAAATATGAACACGAAAGACAAAAATACATACAACCCAAATAGTGATGTACAGGAATATAAAACACAGCAAAGCGATCAAAGTGGAATATAAACAAGTGTCTGTACAACATGTTTTGGGTAACCAAGATGTCCTAGGGACAGTGTGTAATGTTCTTACAGTCTCTACATGAGGTATTGTCACACAAGTGTCCTCCCGGAATGACCTTTCAGGAATGTCCATGACAGTCCTGTCCTGAAGCGAGTGGTTGTTCTCGGTGACGGGTTCTTCTGGCACCGTCACTAACACAGGTTGAAAAGTAACTTTTTTCCTTGAACAACTCTTGTGCATACTGGGCCACTTCTTGGGTCCAAGCCTCAAAACCCCCCTTTTTCCAGTCACGAACATCTGTGCAATGAGGGTGTAAGTCACAAGCTACACACACATCGTCATACACGTCTTGGGTAGCTAAAAGTTGACGAATCTTTTTTTCCTGTTGAGGTCGAGAAGTATCCAGATGAAACCGCAAGGCTTTGAGCAAAAGGAGTTTTTCGTGACCATTTAAGGCCATGGAGGTGGTAAGTACTGATCGTAAAGAGTCCACAAAGAATCGGCTGGTAAACGAAATCCCAGAAAACAAGTCACTAAGACACACACCACTTGTCGTCCCAAATTGAATGGATACAGTTCTTGCAATAATCGATGGTAATGATCCACGGTTTGAATATGGTCATTGAGTTCCTTCCACGGAATCTGTTGGATTACATACGACATAAGTCGTGGCATAGCTGCCTGTTTTTATAGTCTCTTTGTTTCGAAAAGAATACACGTACTTTCTAGCCAGTGATCTTCGTTTTCCAGTGGGTAATGTAAATCTTGCATACTGTAACCGAAACGTCAGAGTTCGATTAGAAGTTTCCTCTTCCGCTAAGTAGATTCCACGTAAAATATGTTGGTAATCCTTTACCTCGTCTTCCTCAATGGGTTGCTCTAGGTGAATCTCGAAGTAACCAAAATGATCAACACGTGAATCATCGGGGGCCTGGAAGTATTGAACAAGGTCTGACCACTGAAACAATTTCTGACGAATCAGTTCTCTTATACCCTTCAGGTACCAGTGGTTAAAGATCTGGTGACGTAACGGATGCAATTGTTCTTTACGTTTCACTTGTATTTTGACCAGCTCTCGGTAAATGCGTTCTCTCAACTCCACAGGCAAAGCACGAATGTTCTCTTGTAAAGTATCCATGAATAGGTCATACTAAATTCTCTTTGGTCTGACACAAGAAATGTACTCTTTGCACAAACATGGTTTTACTTCAGTGTCGAATTTAAATCGTTGAGTCACTAATCTACACATTACAATTCGTTCAGAAGTTTCCTCTTTCACCAAGTTGACATTGCGTTCAAGATGTTGGTAATTCGTTAACTCTTCCTCTGGAATTCGATGCAGTACGTTTACAATGATGTAGGTAGAATCGTCCATACCAAACCAATCCTTTTGAAAACTAGAGGATCGTTGATCAATGTCTGTCCGATGGAACACTTTCAATTGAATCAATCCTTGTATAGCCTTCAGGTACCAGTGGTTCAAACACCGGTGACGTAACGGATGCAATTGTTCTTTACGTTTCACTTGTATTTTGACCAGTTCTCGATAAATGCGTTCTCTCAACTCCACGGGCAAAGCACAAATGTTCTCTTGTAAAGTATCCATGAACAGATTATTATGGTAAGAAGTTACTTCAATGTCTCGGTCCCACTAAGGGTAAGTAATGACAATTCGGTGACCATCGAGCATGTTCTACGTAGGCCGAATCTTGCGGTTCCCAGTGCTGAAGTGACACACCGCAACTGAAGCACTTGACTTTATCTCCTTCGCCCAAGTAGAAAAATCCGGCTCTGGCTAATTCTTCGGGGGTCGGTCCTCCCAGATACTTAGGCCATTTTCCTTTGAACGATTGAAGACGATTTTCAAAGTCGCAGTATTCCGACAAACGCACAGGGAACGAATATTCGTCTTTCACAGGTTCGTTTCGATGAGGGTTGAGTGACATGGGTAGGAGTTTGCTCAGGGCTGGATGACATCCGTAGGGGGGTAGACGTGAAGGTGAACATTCCCCTTTAAAACGAAACCCAGTAAAATGTCCAAGAGGACGAGCAGCATCGCTTTCGCATCCCACAGGTTTGACACGCACAGCATCACTTTCCATGATAGGGGTAGGGGCACTAAAGTTCCCATGATGCTTTACGGCATCGCTCAGGTCACAAGGTACAGCATCGTATCCATCGCAAGGCTCACAATCGCACTCGTCTGCAAACTCCGTTACGCAATTACAATGGTATCCACATGGACAATCGCAGTTTCCTTCCGGACATTTTCCGTCGCAATGCATGGGTCTTATCCATCCAATATTAGTCACACTAGAGGAAGATACAACTTTTTTACAATCCCCAAACTGGAACGATGCCTCTTTCAAAGTATTCATCTTGTTCGCTCGGTCTTGGTAGTCACAATGAACTATCGATCTTGCCTAGGGTTCCTTTTTTATATACAGACCAATACCGGCGTGACCGTACGGTAAGGTGAAATGATTGGGAAGTCGAACTCGCTTCTGGTATACAATTTGATAGACTTTTTCCAAGGGTCGACTGACGATGTGGTGAGTGGGTAAACGTACAATCTTGTTCGGTTGATAGGTGGTCACTTTAAAGTTTCCATCCTCTCCCGATTGCAAGGCTTCTTTCAATACCCCAAAGTTGACCACACGACTGGTACGATAATTCAGAGTCAGTCCTTTCACTTTGCACGTCGTGTGCACTTCTCCTTGTTTGTCGCGGTATTCGTAGCCGTAATTTTTGGGACCGCCACTGACGGAACTTAGAATCTTGTCGTCGGGATGCTCGTCTGTCCAGGCTCCTAAACGGTCTCCTTCGATGTCAGGGTGATGTTGAATCGGGTGATGGATGTAAATGCAACTGTCCGTGTCAAAGTACAGGACGCGTTCCCCTAACAGTTCTAAAGCTTCGTACAATTTTAAGCGAGCATGGGCTGTCACGTAAGCCGCAATGATGACATTTCCAAAAGGGTCGTCTTGTACAAAGTCCAGATCTTCTTCGTAATTGACCAAGATCAAATTCTCTCGAACGACGTCCACGTGTTTCATGTATTTGGTTTTGTCGTGAATCATCTGGAAGTAGCGGGAAGGTTCTGTCAAATATTCCGTCTTGGGTAAACACGGTCGTTGTGCCATTTTACCCCACAAGCAATTTAACATCACTTTGGCAAACGATCGCCTGCCTTCGTTTTTCTCGATGTGGTCTAAAGTGATGCCTTCTTGTTCGTAGCATTTCTCTTTGAATTGTATTTGGTCTTCGGGAGTGTGACACCAGGAAGGATAGCCGCTGGCTTCTTGCTTCAGTTTCAAAAAGGCATCCACGTAGTCGGCGAAAATGCCTTTCTGAGTAGGGTCACCCTTGCGGTATTGTTGTGTCTTGGGAAAGTGACAAATTTCGTACACTTCTAACAGTTGGTATCCCATGTCCAGAGCTTTGAACAATTCTACGCTGACCCAGGTTCCCGTCAAGGACCGTTCTTCCTGGCTGTGCTGACAAGGTTGGTCTTGGTTGCACGTTTCGGCACAAGTACGGCACAAGGGAAACATCAGTTTGCCTTGACAATGGTGAGGTAAGACGGGATGGTAGAGGTTCGTGGGAGGCAAAACTTTGCACTTGATCAAGCCTTTGTATTGTCGAATGTTTTTCAGGTCGATGTGTTCCGTCAGCAATTGCGGGTGCCCTACAGGAAAGCGACAATATTTGCACACGTAGGGATACAGCGAACACACGTCCAAGTATTTGATTTCTTCTCCTTTCTCTTCGTCGGCTTGGTACAGCAAACAGGTGGCATTGGTCCTTCCTCCGTACAAACTATCCCTCGGGTTCAACGGGTCCATGAACTGGTAACTTTCCACGAGGCGTTTAAACTCGGGATCGGTTTTCATACGGTGATCGTACTCGTGTTCCCACATTTCCACCACTTGGTATCCTTCCTGTTCTAACTTTAGGCGCCGCTGACAAGTGTCCTGGTACAAGTCTTCCATGGTTCGTTGCAAAAACTGATTTTTAGTGCCACGGTCAGGGTAACAGACGGGACATCCGTGAAATAAGCAACCGTTAAACTCGTACACGATCCTGGGGTTTTCTAAGTCCCAACCATCGACCGAATACGTTCCGATGGTCTTTTCGCCTCCTCCGTTGCGGGCATGCTGAATCCACTTGTCTTCCTTGTCGCACAAGTAATGTAACCAACGTAGGGCTTTGACCGAGTATTGACGTTTGACAAAGTGGGTCGTTTGAGGGCTGATGACAGCCACGGTGTTTTCAGGCATGAATCGTTGTCGATACACTAAGGAACACGCTTTGGCAATGGTGCAAGCTTCTTTCAAAGGATCGACCCCTCCGTGTTCCATGAACAGTTCTCGAAATTTTCCACAGCAACGCCGTAAAATGTCCACGTCGGAACGACAATACTTTAACATTTCTTCCTGAAAGTCGAAGGGGTCAGAGGCGTGAGCCTGATACCAAGCGTAGAAAGCTTCTCGTTGTTCGGTACGCATGTTGTCGGGGTCGTAATAGTGAGCCTCAGGTAAATGGGGTAGAACGGCGTGTTGATTGGCTTCCGTATTGAAAAAGTGTGGAAAGTACCCTTTAGCCATTTCTGTCATTCCAAACGTTTTAGGCATTCGGCTCAAAGGCATGGCCAAGTAGCTCATCGAATCTTTAAACTGTACTTGTCCCACTTGCATGAAAATGATTTTGGCTCCGTTCAAAGTCACTTTAGGACGTTCGGTGCCATGTTCCGTATAGTACCTCAAAAGAAACTGTCCATCGTATCCGGAGAAATTGTGAGCCATCACTGTGGCATGACGATGACAATCTCCGTAAAGTTCGATGTCCTCTTGGCTCCACGTCTTGTCGATGGGGTCTAAGACCCATTGGGCAAAATCGGCTAACGTGTTTCGTCCCCGAAAGATTTTTTCACGCCCTCCAGGAATCTTGCTGCAGTGAGGGCAATGACTGAAGATAGGTTCTTGAATGCACTTCTCGCACGCTCGATGAGCCACGCAGAAATTAGGAATGTGAATACCGGTCTCTTGCATGCATTCGAAATCGAAAAAGATGAAATTGCCTTTCTTCTTGTGACTGTCCTCTTTCTCTGGTGGGGGTTGGGATTTTTGCACGTAACATTGGTGTTCCAAGTCCACGATGTGGTGACAAATGTGACATTTCTTTTTTCCTGAACATACGTGTGCCTTGGTACTATTGGTACGTATGCCTTGTCCACACGTAGGGCACAATCTCAGGAGTTGACAAGCACATTTCTGCTGTGAACCTTGCGTCTTCAGATGTTGTTGGTAACAAGTAGGGCTAACAAACGTGCGCAGACAAGTCGAACAAGGCACTGGTTCTTCGCTCAGACAGGGTAAAGAGGCCAAACATCCTGAGCATTTCGATCCACAATGCTTGTGTTGCTCTCGATTATTATAACCATGGTCACATTTCTCACAGTAATAACTGTATCCCAGGAATCCGGTGATACTGGTAATCGTATCGAAATGGTCATCGTGATGATAAACGTGAATGTATTTTCCGTCCTTAAAATGTTGGCCTCGAAACAACAGAGGCCCGCGCATTTCTTGAGGGTGCACTTTTAAGGTGTAGCGTGGAGCTAGGGCATCTTGCAATTTTTGCATCTCAGGAATGCCACAGGGTGTGTCTTTGGACAGGCCGGCTTGTTGCAACAGGAGTTCTGCTTCGTTTCGTTGTTTGGCTCGATGGGAACGTTGAATAGTGTTCCAGGTTCTTTTCCATTCTACCGTGTCGTTCTTGTCGGCATAGGTTCGTCCCACCACGATGGCACGGGCTAAACACATCTGGTCATAAGAGTTGTTAATTCGGACGAGACTCTTTTTGGTGTTGCGAAGGTCGTCCACCAATAACATCTTTTTGCGTCCAGTTCCTTGAGGAGGAGAGACGTGGGTCATGTCCAGTGTGGCTTTTCCATCGGTGATGTCAAACTGGTCATTAGATTGTTGCACGTGTTGAATCTTGTCCATGACTTTGGAAGCGGTCAATTCTGCAGGGGTGCTAAACTCGATCCAAACAGGGGATTTCAAACCGTCGTGTTGTATGGAAAGTCTCAAGCGATCGTCTTCTTTGGGTTGACATTGCTGCTTGAGTGCAGTGAGCAAAGAATCCCACACCTCAGTGATGAACACTTCTGTTTTCTCTAACGGCACTTCAGCCTTGAAATCTTTAAACTTCACTGTGTATTTGTAAGCCGTGGTTCTAAATTTTCTAGAGGAGCGCTTTTCCGTCTCTCGAATGGAATAGTACTTTTCAGGGTTGACTAAGGGTGGTGAACTTGGTTTAGAGGGTTCTGATTCTGGTTCACTCATGTCCTCTTCAAAATCACTGGCATGAATTTGTGCCAAGATTTCAGCCCTGGTACGAGGCGATAGATCACGTTTCTGCCTCTTACTTTCTTCTTCTTCTTTCTTCTCAAATGAATGGGATCGTTTCATCTTGAAAGCAAAAAGTCAAATGACTCAAGTTCAAACACCATGAGCTACTTTATAGTCATAGCAGACCAGCGTATATAAAAGGGTGTGTGTCTTATCCTTTCACTATTCATTTCACTCTCAAGCCGAGCACAACGATGGAAGAGACTAACCAGATGGAACGTTTCGTCAGAGCTTTGCGAGGGGTCATTAGAAAATTCTCTTCAGACCAGCCTACGGACTACTCTCCTTCCTTTCGAGATAAAAGTCAAGATACTTGCTATATCTGTCAGAAGAAAGGGCATTGGTCTTCAGAGTGTCCAGACCGTCAAAAAAGAACAAAAACAGGGACTAAAAAAGACAAAAGTCAAGATACCTGTTATTATTGTAAAGAAAAAGGACATTGGTCTCCAGATTGCCCAAAAAAGAAACAAGAGGAGTCAGAAGAAAAGAAGGATTCTTCAGAAGAAGAGAGGGATTCTTCGGAAGAAAAGAGGGATTCTTCAGAGGAAGAAGAGGAAGAAAAAAGACAATTCTATTTACAAGAGGCAAAGAAACAGGAGAAGAAGAAAAGAAGAAGGGAAGAAAATGAGGAAAAGACGGTGAAGAAATTTAAAAAACAGAGAGAGTAAAACAAGGAGAAAGAAGAAGTCAATGAACTTTCTATTAAAGTGTTGTGTTGTGAATTGTGAATTGGATTGTAAAAAAAATGGAGAAAAGAATAAATGAATGATATAAGGTAAGTGTCTTTGAGTTGTGATTTTAAAATAAGAAGCTACACTCACGCACTCATACACAGACACGTACTATAAGGGTAAAATGGGTGTTTTTTTTCTTTTTGAGTTATTGGCAAATTGAAATTGTATTTCTTTTCGAGAAATGTGGGTGGCCCTGAAAAGGGCCTTTTTTGGTGCAGGGGTGAGTTTAAGCAATCAACTTTAACTGCCTTATGCCTTTGCCACGGCCAAGGCCTACTTCTGGACTGCGTAATGTTGATGATGATTGAGTTGAAATCACTAAGGGTGGTACGGTAGGCTTAGTCACAGGGTTGACGTGTTTAGCTCGGGAAGGTCGTATTCTCTTCGGTCGTGATAAAGAAGTCTGATACATTTGTTTCAGACTTCTTAACTCCGCTAAAATGTCCAACAGTACCGTGACCGTTTGATTTTCACCCTCTTGTTTCTTTGCTGCTACTTCTTGTTGCTGTTGCTGCTGTTGTTTTTTTCTTACATCTTCTTCTTGTTGCTGTTGCTGTAGGAGAAAAGCTTGTTCCGCTTCCTTTTGTCGTTGTATAAATTTCTCCAATTCTTCTTTCTGTCTCTGTCTAAAATTCTCCACTTGCGGTAATGAAGAAGGTAACGCAGGTTCCGGAACAAATTCTTGCGAAGAGAGAAAATCCACAAAATCCCAATTCACCTCTTCTGAAAGTAAGTCCGGGTTCCCTTGGGCAGTCTCCCCTGCTGGTGCACCCCAATTGATCGTTTTCTGAGTTTCCGTCATGTTGAATCACTGTCGCATAGATTGACTGCACACAAGCGCTAGCAAATCTATATTGACTACGTGACGTCACAGACTGCTCTCTTCGGATTGGATGCGACTGGCTGAATTTTGTAACGCGTGTTCGGATTGGTGAATGAACTCAATTCGTTTCAATCCTACCTCTGCCTATAAATAAGCGCCGTTCACTGCATTGATTCACCTGTTTCTCGGAGCCTCAAGATGTGGACCGACGTTCAATCTTCAACCCTTGTGTCAACAATGATGTTCAGGACGGACATGCTCATGTATGTCCGGTCCAAGTGGACTGTTGTTGATAGGACAGATACAAGTCTATGGATGAGGAGAGTTTATATAGAAAGACAAGGATGTCTGAAGAGGGTACTTGTGTATGGACCGGCAGTTAGAAGGAGTTTAAGAAGAAGAAGAAGATGTGAGAGATGCCATCTATGTTAATATTAATATTAACATAAACCCAAAGGCCCTTTTCAGGGCCAGCCATATTTCTCGAAAAGAGATAGTCTTTGAATTGCCTACCCCTTTTTTAAAAAATTTAAAAAAAAAAAAAAAAAGAAAAAAAATCCCATGTTCCATTCCCCTTGTCCCTAAACAAGCCCAAACTCTATTCCCCATGTTAAATTCCCCTTGTACGTAGAGTGACCCACGATTTATCGCCATGTTAATTCCCCTTGTACGTAATCTGACCCACGATTTTTCGCCATGTTAAATTTCCATTGTACGTAATCTAACCCAGGGGGGGTCTGTAATGCTAATTCCCATTGTACGTAAAGTGCCCCCATTCACTACTAACATGGGACTTCGAAACAGATTTTAATACAGTCTTCACAATACTAATAATACAAAGTTGAATTTGCCTGTCGAGACTTATACTGTACATTTATTTATGAGGAGAAATAGACATACTGTAAATTATTTAAAGCTTTGCTTATTGTTTTTCATGGCTAATAAAACCTATTAGCATGGGTCTAAATCATAGTATTTAATATTAAGATTGGACCAATGCATAAACATAGCGGTGGGCAATGAATGAATGCCTTTATGGTTTGTCTCCCCAACCCGACCACCACACACACATATATATATATATATATATATATATATATATATATATATATATATATATATATATATATATATATATATATATATATATATCTGTGTTTGATGTAAAGGATGTGACTGAGAAAGTCTTTGTGTTGTGATCAGAATGGCTTCAGTTCTATCATCATTCTTCTGCAGCTTGTTACATGTCAACCATGATTTCACATCAGAAATGCAGCTCTCTACACCTTGGATGGTAGCATCAACTTCAGCTAGGTGGCTAGATTTGTATATTTGGTTGTCATCAGCGTACAATTGGTGAGACACTGCATGATGATCTATGACACTTGAGAGCGACTGAGTGTACATAATGAATAGAACAGGTCCAAGAACAGACCCTTGTGGAACACCACAACATAGATCAACTGGGCTGGAGTGTATTCCATTTCCAGATAAAATTTGTGTCCTATTGACCAAGTAGGACTTAAACCACAGTAAGGCTGTATCATGCATGCCAAATACATGCTGGAGACGGTTAAGTAATATATCATGGTCTATTGTGTCAAATGCTGCAGATAAATCATGGAGGGTGAGGCCTGTAATCTTTCCGCTATCCAACTTTTAGAAGAGCAGTTTCAGTACTGTGGCAAGGGCAATATGTTGTACATTGCTAAAAAGACTGTTTGAATTTAGATGAGATGCAAGCTGGGATAGAACAACTTTCCTAGGATTTTTTATATGAATGGAAGATTAGAAACTGGGCGGTAGTTCTTAAAATCGGTATGGTCTAGTGTTGATTTCTTCAGCAGAGGCTTTACAATCGCAGCTTTGAAAAATGATGGGAATTGCCCGGATGAGAGAGAGGTATTAATAACATCAGTTAGTGAAGGCATTACTGGATCTAAGCACTCAAGCAGCAGTGATGTTGGAATTGGATCAAGTTCACATGACTTTGGTGCACTCTTCATCAGGATTTTACGTACGAAATCTATAGAGACAGATTCAAGTGCTGCTAATATTTGCCGCTCAAATTATGTATCCCAACTGTATGGTGACGACGAGTCAATCGAAATTGTGGTGTCAAGCTTATCTCTAATGGTTTGTACTTTGTCAAGAAATTTGCAAACATGTCCGGAAGGTCGACTGGAGAGAAGGTAGTTGGAAGTGGTGTAGATTTGTTCCTTGACATTAGCTTGTTAGTAATCTCGAAGAGCTCTTTGCAGCTGCAACTTTCCATGATCTTAGTAGTGTAGTGGGCTGATTTCGCTGCATATGCATAATGCATATATATATATATATATATATATATATATATATATGTGTGTGTGTGTGTGTGTGTGTGTGTGTGTGTGTGTGTCTCTCTCTCTCTCTCTCTCTCTCTGTGTGTGTGCGTAGAAATTTCTGGTGGCTTAACACCTATACAACGCAACATTTTGCCTGTCTTATAAGGAGGGAATTGTGCCTCTTGTTGAAATACGAGATTTTACGGTATAGATGATGCGAATTATTTAAAGTAAGAAAAGGAATGGCACAGTGTTCTTTAAATCAGAAAGTCAGAGAAAGAAACACGTTTCAAAACACGTGCTTTTGCCCTCGCCCCCCCCCCCTCCACCTACACTTTAATGGCCTCTCTCTAATAAGACTTGTCTTCAGCGGATTTTCTGCAGGATCAAAGCAGTGTCTGTTGTAAACACTGTTATTAAATATTAGTATCAGAATATAATGTTAGTTTCAGCTTGGAAAAATTGTGTTCCCATTAAACGAAGTAATCTCACTCGACGAGTTGTATTTAGCAGGTCCAATTACGGTCTCATCATTAATATTGTAAGTTTGGTAATTGTTCTAATTAATCGGATTTCAATGTATTGTTGATATTTATAATAAGGTGGACAATTTTCAAATCTTAGATGCCCATTTACAGAGAAATTAATTCCCAATAATATATGGCATTCTGATCGGATATATCCACGTGTATTCAATTACTTGTTCATTCTGGTAAGAGAAAAAATATAAAAACTATTCTTATCATCATTGAAAAAGTAGTTGTATGGAAAGGATGTATCAATAACGTAATCGTGATAAATTGATCTTACTCTTATAATTATTTTGGTGCAAATGTAAAATATGCAGTTTCCCTTTTGTGATTGCTGCAGGGTTTGGATAGCAAACCAAAATAAACTTAAACAAACAACCATGCAAACTAATCTGTGGTATACTGCTTTGTATTTTGTCACTGTGGATAAAGTGTGATTCCACGTCATTTTTATTTAATTCGTTATCAGATTAATTAGCATCAATTACCAAACTTCGGTTGGTAATGACGGGACCATAATTGGCGCTGTTAACTGAAATGCACAAATGCACAAAATCGGAATGCTTCTTGATATATAAACGCATCTTTCCGGGGCAGAAATAGACTTCATCTTCTCATGCTAATTTTGTATGAGTGTGTTGACAATGGTCATTGCTTTGATTCTACAGAACATCTGATGAAGTCAAGTCTTTATTAGGGAATGGCATAAGCAAGCACTGACTGTTGACAACCGAAAATTACTAGCCCATCGTACTATTAACATTATGATAGTTACTAATCCAACAGGAAATCTAAGCCTCGGGCTGGATACTAACGCTAAGGTCTCACTGGACAGTTTATCTGGTGAATTTTGATCCCATAGCGACATATTGCAGAAAAATGAGAATAAGTTTACACTGATGATACAAATAAAAACAAAACTAATAATTCGTGTAGAAAGCATGCATATGAGACTTTGTAACGTACCGTATGAATTTTTGCATCCGTGCGCAGAATTAATTTACATATTCCTTTTTGCAAAATCCTGAGTCATATCTATTTCGTTTCTTTCACATCTGTGCACGTCACATTATATTCATATATGTCGTTTAACATCTCTAGGTCCTTAGGTATTTCACTTTTGCAGCTCCATTCTTAAAACATTGCCCACTAGAGCTGTTTACTATGTAAGGCCCCATAACTTGTTTTTCTGAAGCGATGAATCTGCGCTCAGAACCACGACCTTCTTACCACTGCCTGTCACAGCACAAGTTGACGTCAAAATAAAAATCAGTATAAACATCTGATATTAACCACCAGTAAATGAAAAGACTATTCCTTATTTAGACTAAAACTGTATCACGATCTATATAATGTACCAATCGACCAAAGTATGTTCATTACTGCAAATTCCCTTTTAACATCCGTGCCTATAACCAACATTTCCAGGTGAAAAAAATTAGAAACATGTAGATCTACTATAATAATACATCTTTTAGTACAAATAATAAACTGAACAGTATCTTTACTGCTGCATATAAATTCACGTCTTTTTCCCAATCATGTGCCGATAACATGTAGAATACTGGCATTTACTTCATCGAAGATAACATCCTCTCTGGGAACCAAACCAACTTCATATATGAAATACCATGCTCTAGGTAACATCTTTAATAGGATATTTGATTTCTTACCACTGCCTGCCACAGCACAAGTTGATGCCAAAATAAACATCCGTATAACTATTTTCTTTACAATAACCATCTGATACTAATCTCCAGTAAATTAAAGAACTATTCCTATTAGGGGGGTATGTAGTGTTTCAATCGACCAAAGTCTGTTCATTACTGCAAGATCTCTTATAAAATTCGTTCCCAAAACCAACATTTCATGGTGAAAGTAAATTACACAAATTATAGTGTAGATATTCATACATTTTTAGAAAAAATGTCAAAATCAATAATATCTTTACTGCTGCAAATGAATTCACGTCCTTTTCCCAATCATGTTCCGATAACATGTAGAATACTGACATTTACTTCAGCGATGATAACATCCCAGCTGGGAACCAAAAGAACTTCACATAAAAAAAACATTGCTCTAGGCAACATCTTGAACAGGATAACTTAAATTCTGTGTGCTGTATAAGTCAGCAAATTTCATACTGTTCGTGGTTTTCACGTTGTTTCACTTTCATCAAAGATTCGTACACCTGAACTGTAAAGTACACTATGTATTCTTCCATTCGTACTCAGAACCAATTTACATAGTTCTGCCGTACAAAGCATGAACAGCAGCAGAGGGGGCGAATCGGACATTTTGTCCAATCGTTATTTTGCTTAATTATTACTTCTGCACTCAGCGGATCCGGTGTAGTCAGCGCTGGTAAAAAAAAAACGACGTCGGTCCATCCTACACGATGGTGACGTCATTTGGTTTAATTAATACCTTCTGCGCGCCGATCCCCAGCGTCGTCAGCGTCCGGTAAGCACAGCGACGACCGCGTCGATGTCATTCCCCCCTCTGCTGCTAAGTGGTTATTTACAACTAACCGAATATTTGGTCAAGTCCGATACGATATCGTGTCCGAGGATCATGTAAATTTATAGTTACAAATCCATGTGGGGTCGACTGAGCATGACTAAAAAAGTTTCGAAAACCATTAAAGTCCATGTCACCGCCGCACCAAGTTTGCCAGATATTTCGTAGCGTGTGTGTATCAACGCCGTTGAATACAGCAAGAATATTACAGTTGTCTCTGATTACTTTTGGAATCTGAGTGTATCGTTGAGTGACATATATCACGTCGGTGTTTTTATGCCTGCCTCTGGAAAATATCCTAGCTGGGTTTTTTTGATTGTCTAACATAACATCATCGTACACGACTAGATTGTTAATGTCGCCATCAATATCATCAATACCCGGTGCATCATTGATATCCGTAATAAACTCAATAACATTCTTTTTAGCGATCGCTGCTGCATTCTCGTTGAAATCTTTCAACACCTCGTAGCATCGTTGATCATCTACGCTAGGAGCAACCAAATACAACTTATCCCACTTCATCCATCTCATTATTAAATTGAGTAACAATTGCGTCTTGCCGGATCCAGATGGTCCGATGATAATCATCCGGATCGAGTTTGGTAACGCTGCAACATGCTTAACTGGTTCTCTTGTTTTAGTCGCCGAAAAATCAATTATATTCATATCTCTATACATAAATTATGGATCTATATTGTGTGAAGTGTAGAGTGCGTACTGGCACAAATGATATGACAACCGTTACGACAAGAAATAACAGATCGGCGCTTACTGGTAAGTGTGTACAATGCGGTACAAAGAAATTTAGATTTATTTCTATTAGACCCGGAGATGTTTTAAAAAAAAGCGAGGAGGTGACATCGCAGCCAAATTGGCAAAACTCCCCGGAACACCGTGGGCAAAGTATCCAGGAGAAAAACACCTCCCAGGATATAACTACTGTGGCCCCGGAACACGATTAGATATTAGACTCGATGATCAAAATCAGCCCAAACCCGGTGAGTATCCAATAAACGCTATCGATAAGGCGTGTCATGCTCATGATGTTGCTTACAAAAGTAGCGATCTGCAACAGCGTCATATCGCGGATGTAAAATTAATTCACGCGCTAAATGCTATTCCTGATAAATCCGTCAAAGAAAAATTGGCCTCATGGTTGGTAAAATCGGCTATGAAAGGTAAATTAATGATTGGTGCTGGTAATTAATAACAATCATCCAAGAAAAACGATGGATTCCATCTATTATTCTCCGAGAGGATACTGGAAGGGGAAGGCCGCAATTGGTAAGCTTGCAAGCGCTGCAAAGGTAACAAAGACCACTGCGGCTAATTGGTTATCCAAACAGGCTATATGGCAAATCTATCTACCACCGCCTAAACAAATCAACTTCTCGCGCTTTGATGTCAGCGTACCTAATGAAGTTCATCAGGCTGATATACTATTTCTGCCGCATGACAACGGTTACAAATACGCGCTAACCGTAGTTGATGTTGCGAGTCGATACAAACAAGCGGAACCGTTGAAAACAAAGTCAGCAACTGAAGTAGCCGATGCGTTTGAGCGGATTTATCGAAGAGGTCCTCTGCGCTGGCCAAATCTATTACAAGTTGATCCTGGTAGTGAATTTCGCGGCGCTGTTTTATCAACGCTGAAACATCATAGCGTCGCGATACGACGAGGTCATACTGCGCTACATCGTGATCAGGCAATTGTTGAACGATTCAATCGGACTCTCGCTGAACGGTTATTTGGATATCAATACGCGAAGGAATTCATCCAAGAAAAACGATCTCGTGAATGGGTTAAAAGGTTGCCAGGTGTAATTTCAGCGTTAAATAACGAGATTACCCGAGTAATCAACATGAAGCCCAGCGACGCGATTAAATACGAGTATATACCCGGAAAATTAAAAATAAATAGCGTTTCTAAGCCGATTCTTGGCGATGTCACTGTTAGATATCTATATGAACCAGGAGAGCTTGAAGGCGGTAAAAAAAGGGCTACCGATCCTATTTGGAGTGTTACCACACATAACATATCAACGATAACACGATCAACTGGTAGACCACCGATCTATAGACTGGATTCAACTGCTCCTCAGCGCGGATTTACACGCGAGCAACTACAAGTGATACCTAACGATACTCAATTACCCCCGCGTGGTCTTAACTAGCGCCGTTGCGTCTATTACACTCAAGACAGGTCAACCTCACATTGTTTTTGACATGACCGAGACTGTTATCGATCCTATCCACGGTAAATTGGCGAGTGTCTTTATCCGAATAACGCCAACTCATTATACAATTGCAACTCGCGCAGTGATTATTCTGTTGTTGTCGTAGCGAGATTATTAATTCGGCATCAATATCAAAACGCCGCTGTTTTTTTTTATCCTGTTGGCGGTAACCCGAGAGTTTTCTATCAATGACGCTTGCATCGATGGTGACTTTGTCGCCGGCTTCGTCGGTGGCTTCGTCAATAACAATTCTTCGAAGCTGATTTATCCTTCGTACTCTGGACACTGCAAGATAGACTAGATTCGACCATTCGATGCGATTATCAACTATCCAAACAATTGTGTCCGTGATGGTTAGTCCCTGCGAGGAATGTATTGTTGTTGCGTATCCTAGCGTCCACGGGGATTTATCAGCACGTAGCGCGTCCTCGACGACGCTGATATCAACGAGCACGATATCATTCAGCACGAGAATTTGTTTTTCTGTCCGGCCTGGAATTTCAACTTCAATGTTCTGCCGCCGTGTGTCCGCGGGTCTATAACATAACGGCACTGGACGCGTTGGAAACTTTTCCTTATGCAACGTAAACAACTTCCGCTGAAGTGTGTCTCTGACTATCTTTCTACTCGCTACAATCAAATCGTTTGGTCTCCATGTTTCCCAGAATTCATTTAACGGTGTTTCCGGAATCACCTCGCGAATTATTTCACATTGAATTCTATCCGGCTGTAATCTGATTAATTTCTTAACCTCGCGCAGTTGTTCATCAAGTGCTCGGTAATCAGTATCGGTTTCTTCATAATAGTCCACAAAACCCCTTAACCAATCATGTGGACCCTCGCCGACAAATGGTGGTGGTTGGCCATGGTCCCCACACATGATTACCGCTGTATTCGCGCGCAGCAACCACTCAAGAAACATTTGTAAAGTATCTAACGAAACAGTACATATCTCATCCCAGATGATAATGTCGGGAATAAATTTTTCACCCATTCGATCAGGAGTCCACTCACCGCCGCTGTATCGAAAAAAGCTGTGATAAGTAACGGCGTCAACATTTCGTTGTTTTATTTCTCGCGCTAGTCTATGGGTCGGTGTAAGCACGATTATACTTGCCCGCGTTCGAAATAATTCAATTGCCCGAGTCGTCTTTCCTGACCCGCCACAGCCGCTTAAATAAACCGTCTTGTGTCTACAAATTGGATCAGAACACGGTGGTGCATTAGACCATTCTGATAATTTATCACCGCGTAAGTAGTCGTTCTCAACGGTGACATCTGCTGACGGGGAATAATCGCGTCGTATTTCATTTTTAATTCTCCATGTACCCCAACTCTCGTCCGGACTAGTAAACTCGGCTACGTTTCCCTTATACGCTACGTCAATATAAAATGAATCAACGGCTACTCTAACCGCGGTGTCAGGAAATCTATTTATCATCGAGAATAAATTAATAGCGGCATAACCCAGCATAGACGCCCTCAAATGCGGGTATGCCGGGCTGTCTCCATCGCTGTAGGTAACAACTGTACCCAACCTTGTTCCATTGGACAAGAAAGCTGTTTTGCAGTTCACGTATCTATTTTTCGCCACTGCGTCCTTGATTACGAAATCATATTCTGCGTCATCTATAATCAGCCGTGAGCAATATCGTTTGTAGTCGTGGTTTTTTCCACCTTGTGTAAACTTACCAATTATTCTTCTACCGAGATCTTTTGCCTCGCGGTTTCGTTGGTTAAATATCCTCCTGGACCATTCGATGATATATTCCTCGTCGGCATCAATGTTTTTTCTGGACTCGTCAATTATGCTATCTAGACGCTCCGGTTCTGGTAACCAGACTTCAGTCTGTGCCCGGTATGATATAATCGCGTCACTGACAATCAACGAAACTAGCATGCTACAATCAATCATATACCGTAGCAGCGCTATTGGCAGCCATCTCTTTTCAGCCATGTGTCTACCGATCCAAATATAGCAACAGCGATGGAGTCCTGCCGCGAATTCAAATGATACTATGCGAGCGAATCCGGTTAAATCAAAATCAGGCAGTGGTCCATTAATAGCAACACGAGTCATTTCATGACTGGGGTGTCCAAATCGTCTAAAGTACTCAGCGGCGGATCCATACCCGAGAAAACTCGCTGGATAACAGGCAACCATATCAACCGAGATCATAGCGTCGCGGTTGTATTCAGTGTTCCATAGTCCACCGTGATAGTATTCCAAACAACTGGATTGTACATCCGGTAGAAATTCCCTGCGCGTTGGTCTCCACGCATTTTTCCTTGCTGCAACATGAGCTACAACCGATGGAATCGTAAAACAATTTGTTAGCAGTTGTTCATCATGCTCCTCAAATTCTATGGCGGTTTTTTTCATCCTGTTGTGAAATGCTTCAGTGCGATATAATTCACCGTTTGGTCTTACAAACTGATCAAAGGTATCCGCATCGTTTTCAGCGCTGCGAAGTAACCACATTGATACAGGGTCGTTTTTACACAAGTAGGCAATAGCATCAAATAGTTTCCTCTCCGCGAGAAAACCGTCCTTGGAGAATTGTTCTCCCAGGAATTCTTCGGGTATATACTTTACTGTTCTATCCCGTGGAAATATTGTGATCACGGGCGTCCATGCGTGTTCGTTATGATCAATAATTTTGATTGGGGCTCCCTTCGATTTATACTTCGATTCGTATAATACTTCACCGGTTATCGTTGTAACGGTTATTGGAAATCTCAGCGATGTTTCTAATCTCGCTATGTCGCTGATGGTTGCTCCACGCTCTTTTACGGTTAGTTCCCACTGGTTGATTTTGCTACGTCGTAAATCAGTCAATTTGTTTCCTCGACATGCATTTGTAAAATGCTCTATTATTCGTTCTGCTACACAATTTATCCCAGTTGACTGTTTCATCGGTTTCAGTTTTCCGATATCAGGTTTCTTATTTAACGGGTATATTCCATAAACAACTGCTGTTTCAGGATACGCTCGTTCATAGTATGGTTTGTCAATTCCGGTTAACAACCCCGGCTTGGAGTCGCGGCTGACAGTGACTGTTTTCTTGTCGCTGAGAACTGGTTCAAATTTATCACGCATGATCCAATCGCCTGATTCCACCCGGACAATGAATTTTACTCTGAAGAAATACCTTTTACCGTCAAGTTGTGATATTATCATTGCTGCGCGGTTGTCGTTCATGGTAGCATCAACAATGCCATCAATTCGAAATGTTGACCAACTGTGAGATGAGCCATCACGCTTGAATTCATTGATACAATCGCGTATTTTACTCAACAGGGTTTTATCGTTTATTAACGCTTTTGGTGTGTCCTTGAGGACTCTATCGAGATTAAACCTAATATTTTTCCGGGGCTTAATTGCTGCCAATCTCTCGAACTCATCCATATAATTAAAACAAGTATTTAAATGAAAGAATATAGTATAATGAATCACTGCAAATGGTTGATGATTGGGTCGACAACCCCGTGCAATAAATCATGTAGAGGTGAATTCTGCGGGTATCATTTACAAAGCGTTCGTAATGGTTCTCTTGGTCCCCTCCCGTGCTTGGTTTGCCACGTCGGTGTAAGAGGAAAATCACAGTTGTGTATCAATTGTGGCGGAAAGCGATACAGGGAACTAAAACGCTATTATGACAAGCGAATTAAAAACGCCGTCATCAACCCCACCGCCGACTTCGTCATCAAAACCCCCCAAGACTACGTTGAAAGATTCATAATTAAACCAAATAATAAATTAGACAAGTAGTATTATTATACAAATGGACCAAGAATTTCAGCCGCATCCCCTGCTCGTCAATTACGAGGCATCTCGCGACGGCATTGTTCGAAATCGTAGACTGAAGAAGCCGGTTGGATGGAAAAACAATCACGGATATTTGATGTTTACTGCTGGAGGGAAAAAATATCTCTGTCACAGAATCATCTATGAATGTTTCCACGGATTGATCAAAGATAGTCTCGTTATTGATCACATTGATTCTAATTATCAAAATAATAGACTGTGTAATCTGCAAGCCATCTCTCAGAGTGAAAATAGTAAAAAAGGCCAAACTGGTAAATACTCAAAGAAAGCAAAACCCGTAAAGTCATTTGATACAACAACTCACGAGGAAAAAATATTTCAGTCGATGAATGAGGCAGGAAAATATTTTGACATTTGTATCGCCTCAATACAATTTGTTGCAGAACGAATATATCAAACAGCGATCTCAAAAAAGACGGGTCATAGAATTCGATTTTCATATATAACATCAAAGGGAGACAACTCGTTTTGTGATAGCGTCGCATGACAAGAGTTACGTCCCTTGAAGTCTAATTAATGTTGCGTCCCTTGAAGTCCAATTAATGTTGCGATTAATTAATCATTTTACGATGAAAACTAATGAAATACACGCTATTATCTAACAGCTGTATTCTTTTTTTTAATGTTTTATTCAAGTATTTGGTTTCATTTAAATGCCGTGAAACACCATTAATAAGTATTTAAGGATTCAAACGATTCAAGGGAATTCAAATTAACACACACCTTGTGACTGACGCCGCTGTATTAGTCACTTTATATATAAGATGACTCGTTATAAGCCTGGGGCTTTCGAAAGCCAATTCAACTAATCAAAACTAACCCACGCTCTTGACCCGGGCGTGTGGTTGTCTTTTGTTCACAATCATGCAACCGGGTTAATTTAATTGGGTTGCTTTTGATTGGTTGAATTGGCCGTAGAGTTCCGCCCCGCCGTTTTATGTTTGTGCTGTCTTGTGCCGTCCCATCATCCATCAATCATTTCATTGTAAATATATTCATCCTTAATTAAGTACATGTAGTGATGTCCCCCAAGCATATCTTCTGGGCGGTCTACGATGACGTTTGTCACCCTAGGCCTCCCTCTCGGAGATGTATGCTTTGGGGTTCCAAGATGTGAATGTCCTTAATTAAGTATATGTATATGCCTGCAATCTGCCACAACACTCGAGTGGAGATCTACGGCATTGTACTGTCCATGTATGCCTGCAATCTGCCACAACACTCGAGTGGAGATCTACGGCATTGTACTGTCCATACAAAAAACGGGGTCAAAAATGGCCCCAATAATTTTATTAAAATTTTTGATATTAGAAATAAGATGTTTTATAAGAATAATGAATATCGAAGACATCAATAATATATTAACTGAGATTTCAAAATTAAAAAATCAAGGAATTGAATTATCTGATGGTCTCGACAGTGAAAAAATATTATCCGATTATGAGATTATTAACGAACAGTCGAAACGGGGGCGTTTTACCCTGGCCCGCGAGTATTTTTTTATAAAACGATTACAACATGCGATTAATGAGAACCTGTACCACAATGACGCAAATGCATTCATTGGACTATTCACTGCCGTTGAAATAATACGAAAAAAACTCGGACGTGTTTATGAACGACGCCGGGAGATTTCTAGTAAGATCAAAAACATTAGAAGGATTATAGACGAAAACTCCGTGGAGCCCCCGATGGTACACTCGGCGGAAAATTAGAAATTTGCGGAGTAATTTGCAATAATGGTAGGTGAATCACTTACTACTCGGCTAGCCAGAGAGCGACTAGCAGCGCTTAGAAAGTTTATACCGTTACGAGACAGAGTGAGAGAGAAACTTCAAACGCGACAACAAATGCAAACTGATTTTGCTGTTGGAAGTGAACAGTTATTTGCCCCGGTAACTAAAGCGACTAAGGATGTTACGGCGGCAACTGTACCCGTTCTTGGTGCGCTTGAAAAGATAGCGGCAGAGACAAAACAAACAAAAAGGTCTTTAGAAACACTCCCTGCAAAAATAGCGGCTGCTACAACACGGAGGCCACCACCACTCGCTATAACCGAACCACAAGAACCTTATGTTACAATGGCCGACGAAGAAGAACTAGGTGCTACTGCGAAAGAACCAGAAGAAGAAATACCCGAAGAAACACCAGAAGAAGAAATACCGGAAGAAAAAGAGGGGAATATACCCCGTATTGTACTCAAGAAGAGCACAATAGATCAAATTAGAGGCTTCAGCAACAGGGAAGAATTAATTAATTTTACTGCCAACAATTTTGCTAAGAACATACGAGATAAGAAGCATATCAATAGCGGTTACGAGAAAAATATAAAGTCGTTAAAGGACTGGGCAAGAATAGTGTATTTAGCGAGTAAACATAAAGATGCATTACCACATCGTAGTAAATCCGATTACGACGCATTCCACAAGGAAGTTAAGAGTATAACACCAAAAAAAGGAAAAGGATACTCTGTTGGTAAAGAATCCTACGGCGTTACCTGTCCTAATAGTGTTCTCAGTGATATATCACGGCTGGAAGTACTAATCGGAGGAAAACGAGCCGGAAATAACTCTACGGAAATAATCAATGAGGCCGCTGATATTTGCAAGCGGTTATTTGCAGGCGGTATTATGGACATTAATGTATATCGAACGCTCATAGACGAACTCGTGGATGATTAATTGGAAAACTGGTGTTTTTAATAAGGATGATCATACACTACAACCATGATAAACCAGTACTCGTCTACGTGGTAAACTCGCGATTGCCTGTTTACCGCGCGTACTATGGAGATGGTCTCGGTAGCACCATTGCGGGGTTATTTACAAGAATGGCTCCAAAAGTAGCGCCGTTAGCCAAACAATTAGGAATGAAGGCTATTGATGTTATTCGTGATAAGGGTATTAGTGCCATTGGAGATGTTGCCGGAAGGGCGTTTTCAGCCGCGCGGGACAAACTAATGTCATTGGTGAAATTCAGGAGAAAAAAACAGAAACCACCGGTAATGCCATCAACGACGGTGATGCCTGCAAATGTCAGTAAAGTAATAAATAACGCCGTGGAAGAAAAACTAGAGTCGTTGGCGGCGACGACTCCGTCGTTGGCGACTTCGCCATCCGCCGATGCGGCAACCAACGCGCTCATGAACGCGATAGCGGGGAGTGGTTTAAATTCAAAGAATTTACGACGAAAAAATCGCAATTGAAAACATCAACATGATAAATAATAGAATGTTTGCGCGTACCGCTGATCCCGCGTTTGATATGGACGCCCCAGTGCGCAGGGATGATTCTGTCCGCGATTATCAATTTTATTCTTATTATGCAGCGCAACCTGACCTACGATCGCGAATTGAACTTCAAGTCCAAGATACCAGTAAATACTTTCTGCCGTGTGAAGCGTTTATCGAAATTGAGGGAGAACTCGTGACAAATGCCGCCGATAATGCACCATACGCAGATGACCCTCGTGTTCGAGTTGGCTTCGTTAACAACGGTATCATGGCGTTATTTGAGAGTGCCAGATATCTTATTGACGGGCGAGAAATTGAATCAATAGAACGCGAGGTTGATGTTGCAACGACGATAATTGGGTTAGCGAGATACTCGGATGATTATACAAGATCGGCGGGCCCATCTATAATGTTTGCGAAGGATACCACTAATAACGCTGACCATATTCAGTACATCAACGTGCTGGCAAAAAAAGATACCGCAGGTGATCAGGCTGAAGCAGCCAATCCAGACCGCAGAGCAAAACCGGACGCTGATTTCAATATTATAAAAAGTCTTAACGATAATTACAATATGGGATTCGCAGCACGAGTAGGAATGTTGCAAGGACCACGCCGAAAGTTTTCATGCGCGATTCCACTCCATCACATATTTGGATTCTGCAGAAATGTCAGGAAGGTTATCTATGGGGCTAAGCATACAATCGCGCTGACGCGAAGGGGCGATGATAACAATGCAATATGGCGTGCTGCTGGCGTCGCTGCCGGTAAAGTCGTTTTAACTAAAATGGCATTGTGGATGCCGGTGCTGACTCCATCAGTTACCACGGAAGCACGATTGTTAGCATTTATGGAACAGGGAGGGAAATCGTTGTTGAGTTGGCTAGCGGTAACAACTGATGCTAAAGAGGATAACGTCGCCGATACGTTTACATGGCACCTGGCGTCAAAACAGGGTGTTTCAGCCCCGCGTCATATATTCATAGCGCTGCAGAATAGGGAACGATTGGGTAGTCAAGAACGCAGCCATATGATATTTGATCAATTAGGAGTCAGGGATGTTTCGCTGAGAATAAACGGACAACAGGAACCATCCGAGGATATACAGCTTAATTACGGCGACAACCATATCGCACGTGTGTACCATCGATTGCTGTCGTATATGGGTCGTGATCAAAACGTCGACACTGGTTTGCAAATATCACAACTTGATTTTAAAAACCTGTATCCGATTTATTATTTTTCGCTGGAACATCTTGATTTAACGAGACAATCCGTCGTTGATATACACTTCAGAGCTCGTATAGCCCCGGGTGGTGTTAATTATAGAGCGGTTGCTGTCATTCTCAGCGATAAATCAATGCTGCTAGAAGGTGTTGGTGGACGAATGAGAATCGTTGATGCGCCAGTGGAAAACATGTAATTGAAAGCACAAAACGCGTTTACAATAAATGTCGTATAGTGTCGTCAGTGTAGAGTTGACTGATGGTCAAGTCAAGAAATTACGATCAAAGTCGGCTAAACAATGCGGAACCACAATAACGCTGAAGCCGTCGCAGATGGCGGGTGGTAATCATAAGATATCGTTGACGGCGCGTCAAATAAAACATTTCAATGATGCGATGAAGAATAAAAAGGGTGTTCAAATAGATTTTTCAGCCGCAGCAATTAAAAACATGGAAAAGACCGGTGGGATATTTCCGCTGTTAGCTGCGATTCCAGCGTTGATTGCCGCGGCCGCACCAGCAGTGGCTAAGGCGGCGGCGTTAGGAGCCGTTGGTACCGCGGCGGGGATGGCATTGAAGAAGGCAACCGGGAAAGGCTACAAAAAAAAACGACCCGTGGCCGGAAAGGGTCTAAGACTACCGGGAACCCCGTATTCATGGTACTCGGGAAAGGGTCTAAGACTACCAGGAACCGTTTATTGACTCGGGAGTCAATGACTCCCATGTCTAATTTTGATTTAATAGGCGCCGCAAACGCGCTAGCGATAAAAAACTTCAGAGGTGTTTTTATGAGGGATCAATTACCGGCGGCCCCAAGGAATACTGAAACAGGCATAATTAACCTCGATGGGTCCTCCGGAGCGGGAACTCATTGGGTTGCGTACGCGATTGATCCGCGTGCAATCGTCTATTTTGATTCATACGGGTTAGCCCCGCCGAAAGAGTTCATGCGGTATGTCCGGGCGTGTTCAGCCCGGGTTTTTTATTCCACGCTGCCAACACAGCGATTAAGTGACCCACCGATATGTGGCCGTGAGGTATTGAACGTACTCGCGGCGATTTCATCATCGCGGAAACCACCTCATGTGGTTGTAAACGAATACACTAGTGGGGTTGTAGAAGCTCAACGGATTTTAGAGAATAACATTTACAATAATAATGATTGATATCTGGGGGCGACCGGTTTCGGCGCTGGAACAATCCGCGGAAACGACCGCCGCCGACATAAAAAAACTAATTGAGGATGAAATCGCTGATACGTTGAATCTAACAAGTGTTGACCCGGGCGAAATAGTTGTATTTCAAGACCGCCAGGGTAAATTGAAATCCGGTAATGTGTCACTGAATGACGTTTTAATACGACAGCGTGATGCCGCCGAGGACACTATCGCGCTGTATACCAGCGACGGACGACTCAAACCGGGTGAAAATATATTGGATGTGATGGATAGGGTAATATTAGCCCAGAACGGTTTTATAAGGTTGAATGAATTGGTGATCAAACTCGACACGCAGGTGAAAAAATCTGTCACCGATATACAACTCACTACTGCTAGTTTTTTTGGGACCCCGACGGTAACCGAACCAAATCTTGCAACAATAAAAAATACTATTTCGGAGTTTACAACGCTGTCGGGCCAATTTTACACGTTACGAAAAAATGTTAACAGGATCAATGACAACTTTGATAAATTCCTTGGCAAAAAAAATACCAAACCGGATGAGATTACAATAACTATAAATGATATCACTGCGTATGGACAGAGAATAGAAACAATCAAAACTGATGTTGCAACGAACAAAAGGAGTGTAGACGTGCATGAACGGGAAATAGGAATAATCGGCGCTAATGTTGCAACGATCATAAATAATGTAGACTCGCATGGACGGAAAATAGAAACAATCAAAACTGATGTTACAACGATCATAAATAATATGAGCGCGCATACACAGGAAATAGGAACAATCAAAACTGATATTGAAGCGAACAAAAAGGGTGTGGACGCGCATACACAGGAAATAGGAATAATCAAAACTGATATTGAAGCGAACAAAAAAAATGTAGACGCGTATTGGCGGGGAATAGGATTAATCAAAACTGATGTTGCAGCGAACAAAAAAGGTATAGACGTGCATACATATGAAATAGAAACAATCAAACTTGATGTTGCAGCGAACAAAAAAAGTATGACCGAGAATACACGGGAAATAGAAATAATCAAAACTAATGTTGCAGCGAACAAGAATAATATAGACGCGAGTTGGCGGGGAGTAGGAATAGTTATAACTGATGTTGAAGCGATTAAAGACAGACTACCGAGAATGGCAGAGCAACTCGAAAAAATAAAAACCCCTCATGAGAACATCATTAACACAGTATACACAATTCGGCATGGATCATTCGATTGGACTCCTACACAGAATACAGTAAATATCACCGCAACTGTTAAGGGCATTTATCGACTGACACTGGTTTCAATGATGCAGTTTAATATATTATCGTCGAGTTCATCCGGGTTTAACAATACAATATCAACAATTATAGACAAGGACGCAACTGAAAAGTTTACAATTTATGCCGTTGATAGAAATCTAGCCGGGGCAAACATTACATGGTATGTGGAATTTGTAGCGAATCTAAGTAATTAAAAACACTAGCTCTTTTAAAATAAAAATGACCACCAAGGAAATTGAATCAGAGGTATCACCTACGTCACATCAATATCGATTCGATACCGCAAAAGAATTTTCCGCGAACTTGAAAACACTTTCCGAACAATACCGTGCAAAAATAAAAAAATACCGCCGAAAAATAACCGCCATCGACACGGTCGTGTACTCGGTGTCGGGTATAGTGGCCGGTACCGGCGTCGTTTTATCCACGGTGACCACGATAGCCCCGATCGCTGTTCCAATCGCCGTCTCCGCGATGACAACAATTGCTGGAGTCGCCAACGCAATCACTAGGAAGATATCATCGTGTTTTCAGAAAAAACTCAACGAGTATACAGTAAAACATCAAATAGTATCCGACGCGTACTCGAAATTATCCGGGTTGATCTCGTTGTCAATTGATAATTTGTTCGTATCCGATGTTGAATTCTCCACGATGGTCCAGTTATATAGCTCCGCGATGTCAAAAATCGAGGATTTTCAACTGGAAGCCGAAACCACCTGGTTGTTAAAATTAGACACTAAAAACAACGAATAATAATAATGTCGCTGAACCCCGAAGGGTCTCAATTACTTCAGCGGATCGCGGAGAATACCACTCCGGTACAAACAAATATGATATCGATAACATCAACGAAACCCGAATTCAGTGTAAACTTTCCATCACCGGTTCCAGTAAAGGAAATAGCGCTGGCAAAATTGCGAGTATATCACAGTTGGCCTAATATCCGAGCGGACGCATTTAACGGACAACAACCTAATAACTCGCTGGTTTTTGCACGGACAAATAAACCCGATGGGACCCCAGACTGGGAGGAGGTTACAATACCAACTGGGTCATACCAAATAGAGCAAATCAATAAAGAATTTCAACGCAGGATAAAATCGATCACAGGAAAGGAATCAAAAATCGCTATTACGGTTCATGAACCGACGTTATCGTCGACGATTGAAATAAGCACACCGGGGTATATGGTTGATATTTATAACAGTTCAATAAGAACCATACTAGGATGGCCTGAGAATCCACCTCATGAAAGTCCGCCGGAATCTTACACGAATGCGCGATCGTATCATGAGATTAATCCCAGTTATCGAGATAATTTGTCTATTATGAAAAACACGTTATTACTCAGTCGGTTTGCATTTCAAAACAGGAATACCATGCAATGGTATTTTTTGTATGAGGACACTCCTGAATCACACGTCCAGCTCGCAGTTAGTTTAGATGATATCATTAATACGTTTGCTGAGATTAATCGTATTTGCCAATCACAACTAGAACAACTACGGAAAACAAAAGCACAAAAACACATCGAGGTGTTAAATCAACTTATATCAGACATGGAATATATTAATAAACGAATCGTCCGGATAATATCTGCTAACAGCGATGATAATAAGCAAAAATTCCTAACCGAGTATAATATCACAGAAGCCGATTTACCCGATTTTAGGTTTCCAGAATACAACGCGCCAGAACTAAGAAAGTCTCTTAATGATTTTTTCGCCCCATCAACTATCCTCAGACACGATAACGGAGATGGTGGTAGGCATATTGCTCCATACAACGTAAATATCGCATCGGTGATAGCGATCAATCTAGTGTGTGATGTTATCGAAGGGAGTTATCAGGTGGATACCAAGCAATCAAATCAAGCTCAACAGGGGTATATCCTTTATTCGTTTTCACCAACAGCCCCTCCGGGATTTTTAATCGTTGAGAGTCCGATTAATCCGGTCTATATGCGATGCCATGATCGGTTTTTAACGAGAATTAATTTCAGACTTACCGATCAGTCAAATAACCTAATTGATCTGCAAGAGGAGGAGTTAGTGATCACTCTGTTTGTAAGATCATAAAGACCCTCATTGTAAATAACTACTTAGCAGCAGAGGGGGCGATGACATCGACGCGATCGTCGATGTGCTTACCGGACGCTGACGACGCTGGGGATCGGCGCGCAGAAGGTGTTAATTAAACCAAATGACGACGCGACGATCCCCCAACGACGTCGTCGTTTTTTTTTTACCAGGCGCTGACGACACTAGATCGTTGAGTGCAGAAAGTAATAATTAAGCCAAATAACGATTGGACAAAATGTCCGATTCGCCCCCTCTGCTGCTTGAACGAAGAGTCTAAAACACATCAATTCCAAGGACTACTTTTAATTATTGGCAGGTTGTGTATTCTTTTTCAAGTGCTTTTTATATTGTTGTCTTTGAAACTATGGTATACGTCATCCATAAATATACTCAGTTAGTATACATTCGTGTGTGTGTATATGTTATTCATTAGCTTTTGTATATGTGTTCCATTTGTGGGTTCTTTTTTCTGTATTTGTTTCACTAAATGCATTTATAGGCCACATTCATGGACTGCAGTATGATATTATGATTAGTTAGAATAAATTGTAAGAGTGTTTCATTTTCTTTAGATATTCATGTTCTCAGAATAATTAAAGTTTATATATTAAAATTATGAGTAATTACTAGTTATATCTCCTAATTCAACATTGTTTGTTTCGATTCCGAATTATTCTCTGAAATAAGAATATAAAGTTAGACTCATCAGGTTTATGGCAGGACCTTTTCTCGTTCCTGTCTTGGCAGAAGCATGACGATTGTTCGCACCATTGTGGTGTCCGTGTACGTGTCAGGTGTCTGTCCATTCATCCACACCCTAGAGTACAGTTAATGCTAAAACTGTTTCAATTGAGATATTTCTCGTCAAATGAAATGTGGAGTCTACAAAAAGGTGGTTTATTATCACTTGGTATTTTCTTCTATGCAATAAGGTAGACTACCTAGATGGTATCACGGTACCAATTGTTTTTCCATAGACCTCAGTGGTAATGGTTTGTGAGATAAATACACTTTCTATCCTACCCCAGCATGCATGTCACACTGTCATAGAAAACAATGTTAGATTGTCAATTTGACAAGGAAGAAACCAGGCACGCCATTCTATCGAAGAGAGATAACTCTTCTGGAACTAGACAGGGGTACGAAATTATCTAGTCACAACAGACATTTTCAGCCATGTGTACCACATTTTAAAACAAAATCATAAAAAATACAAAATATGATCTAGATATCAATTAACATAATCTCACATGTTGCTAGGAGGCTTCTCTTTTTTCACGCCCTCCTGGCGTTGTACAATTTGTACCATTATACCAGATGGGCCATTGCTATCTATCAATGTCTGAATGATGCGCTCATGACTAAAGATTCTTATGTAATTAAGTATGTTATTAGCTTATTATATATTGTATTTTGCATAATTATTATCAATGCCAAGATGCCTTCCTCATTATAAGCTCTCTCTCTCTCCCTCTCTCTCTTGAATTAGAATGATTGCACATAAACGTTTGATCATCATGTGGTATGGAGGCATCTTGCTACAGTATTGAAGAAGATCACTGTTTAGATTAGCGGTAGTGTGAATTCTGTTTGACAGGGAGAGGATAACAGAGCCTTAAATGCAATTTCACACGTTTGATTCTATCATCTTGTCGACCTATGGGATTTGGGTCTTTGACCTGTCAACACTGTAATGGTAATACTTTATATTATTAATGATCCCTGACTTTCTTACTATTCTGTAGTTATAAAAAATTATCGTCATGCAGTAAAACAAAATATAAATCTGTTTTGTTTAATTTGCATTCATCTTGACCGATTGCTTGGGTCAACATTAGATTTAGTCAAGAACCTACTTTTGTTTTGGATGTTAATATTTGTAACTCCGTAACACCATTATTGCATTGGCTTTAAGACTATCACAATTAAGCTGTGTCTCAAACTCCAATTACACCTGACCTTCTCACAATCATTACTAACAGTCATCTCATTTATCTGAGTTCAGTTCTACTATGTTGCTGATACTGGCCTTTAATGTTGTTTACTTGATTTCTGACTTTCATTATGCCACGTTTCTACTTCTCAAACTTTCATTGTGAAAATAATCAAAATGGAAGCGAATATGACTTACTGCTGTTCTCACTTAACCATTTGGAAAATTTAATGAGAAGGTGTAATGAATGTTGCAAAGGTGACTGCAAATCATACCACTGTCCACTGTGCCCAGCCTACAGGTTCAAGCCGGCCAAATTAGTTAAAAATAGAAGCCATCTTAAAGTTCATTGGCAGACAAGAGTAGCTGCACCAAACGGTAAGTTTTACATTTTTGTTCTCTTGAATATATGTCAGTCTGTGTGGATGAAACGAAACGATTTTTAAATGAAACAAAACCACTTTGGGATTTATAATGAGGAATATTTGAAATATCCTTTATAATACATGCGATGCTTTAGAACTCTTCTGTTACTGCAAGTTTCCATACATTATGGTCAAGTAAACACCGGTACTTTATGAACCTAATTCAAAGAAGCACAGTTTATGACTTAAGTGTGTAAATGACTCCCACCCTGTCATTTTCCCACTTTGTATGGCCTTGCCCTTTTTCCAAGGAGTGTACTCTGGTTCATCTAACAATCTGAGTAATCTCATTAAGTTTTCTTCCGTTGGTTCTTCTCATAGTAAACATGTTTCGCCAACTTAGAATTTAGTAACACTAAATTGGCATTGGTTCTTCAAAGGACCGCCATTGTACGATACATTTTATATAAAGAGACGAGGTTCGCTGTAGACAAGTATGCATCTAAAGGTGAACCTATGAAGCAAGTTCCCCTTGCAAAAAAGATAATATTAATATGACGATTTCGAAATATAAAATATTACTTTGATCTTTATGGGATATCAATATACTAATACTCTCTCATAACAAATGGATTTCATGAATTTTTCCAATATACGTATAGCTAGATAATTTTGCAGTCGAATTTATTATTTTGTTTCATACAGAAGGACAGTGCATGATTAGTTTTGATTATTAGCTTTGCAAATATGTTTTCTGTAGATGTAACGTGTCTCTTTGTAAAGATGCTGCATCAGTCAGACAGTATCATATATAAAAACCATCCGATTGCTTATGTAGAAACTTACCTCGAAAGTTATGAAGCAAACATGGTGTCCAGCCAAGTGAATATATATATATATATATATATATATATATATATATATATATATATATATATATATATATATATAATTTCAATCATGTACTAGTATGTAATGATTTGTCTCTATTGAACATGATTTGCGTGAATATTGACTCTTAGAACACTGCTTTGTATGTTTCAGTCGGCAAAACCCTAACGCGAGTCCAAATGCCTGGTTACTTTAGCCCTTACGTTTAATTTAAAGAAACAGCAAATATAAAATGCTTCATTCAACCTGTATATACATTACTTTTATTAAACAATCAGTGGATACCCGCTTCCTGTTTCTACGATTAGACTATTTTATTTCCTGCTAAATATAACTAATATGTTTCCGCACATATTGTCAACTAAATATGTTTAGTTTCGGTAACGAGTGTATTTTAAAACATGCAATTTTAATTTGGTATCAAAATATGTTTTGGTATTCGGATCTTATGGGGCTTGCATTTACTAGTGAAAAATGATAATATTAAAAAAGTAAAAATTCGGCACTAGAAAATTAGTCCGTCTCGAGGACATTCCCGTATATCGGATTTCTGTTTTGAGACGTTCCACTATATTATATATGATTTCAAATGAAATTAGCTTGAGATCTTATGCAGACGTTTCTTTTTAAGGTAAATATTCACCGCATTGTCACATTCCACACGAAGATGCAAAGCCAGATCACCACTTTCATTGCCCATTATGCGGAAACATAATTGTGCGGAAGAAAAATATTCAGGATCATGTCCTTAAGCATGTGTTTAATTCAACCAAAACACATGGTCTTAAAGAATCAATATCCATATAAAAGATTTCAAATGCTTGTGCAACTAATGTGTAGGATTGATATATGCATAAATTGGAAAACTAATTACTACCTATATAAATTAGATTTTATACTAATTACTACCTATATAAATTAGATTTTATACTATTTAAATTTCATTCACAATCATTCTCCAGCACGTATTTATTATTACGAAATCTGTCTATGTATTTTTTTTAAATTTTAATTCCTTAAATAATTTAAAATGTTGGTGTTTTTTAGACTCTATTACTGTAACGTTCTGATTATGTATTATGTATGTCATCGCATTTTTGTAAATATGTAAGGTATAAAAACGTACTATTAAAAGTTGCAGAAAAAGATAGAAAGTGCTTATGGGATGTTTTTTTTGTCCGTCATTGGTCATCCATCTATCCATAATTACATGTTTCTTATGGCTACTCCTCATTCAGTACTTGGAGCAATGAAACTTTATACACACATTCATTTCATGGACTTGGTGAGCATTATAAAAATGAATGGATGCTGATATCGACTAGCGATTCTGACTGAAAGACGTCTTATAATGTTTAGTGGCTCCGAAATCAAATATTTCCCCCATATGGTATCACGGTACCAATTGTTTCTCCATATACCTCAATGCTAATGTTCTGTGAAATAAATATACTTTCTGTCCTACTTGGGCATGCATGTCACACACTGCCATATAGAACAATGCTAGATTATCAATTTGACAATGACATAACCAGGTACTCCATTGCATTTAAGAGAGATAACTCTACTGGAACTAGACAGTGGTTAGAGTTATCTAGTCACAACAAGCACATTTTCAGCCATGTGTACCATATTTTAAAAAAATCATAAAAAATACAAAATATGATCTAGATAGAAATTAACACAAACTCACATGTTGCCAAGAGGCTCAACATTTTTTTAAGCCAAACAGAAAGTACAACTCTTACATAATGCACCAATCACAGCTAGAGTTGTTCTTTAATTCTGAATACAATGTTCCATATACCTTAAGCTCCACCCACCTGGACTTGCGCAATTGGTACCGTTATACCTATAGCAAACCTTAATTTTTCCAATAATCTGTGAAATAGTTCTGGACTGTATAAGTAACAAATATACTTAGTCTCACTTGTGAAAAACAATTTGATGAGGTACTAGCCTATGTCTTATATGAATGTGTATAGAAATGTCATTGAGCTGTTTGAACTATTGTTTTCATACTTTTGCTTCACCATCAAAATCATCTTTTGAAATAAAATGAATTCTTTCAACTATGAGTTGTATCTTATTCATATCAGCACTTATTGAACTTCACATAGGTGATATGGGATAAATCAGATTATGTCATATTATGTAATAACTATGTCAAAGGTCAATGTACCAAATAGTATGTACCTGTCCTACTTCAAAATGTACAATTCACCTAAAAGAAAGGAATTTATATTTGTTTGGTAGGTGCAGAACTTAACATCAGAGACCGGTGGACATGACCCAATCTTATTATAAAGTATAATCTTTGACCACTTTACACTATCTGCAGATACAAGAGGTCACTAGCCACCAGTCCTCACACAAAGGTCCACCTACCCATCCTCATTGTAACACAAATAGTAAGCTTTCCTCCTTTGTAATGTGAATAAAATTGTTTCAATAAGCCAATCAGTCACCAGATATAGTAAATCACAGCTTATAAGTGGTTATGTTGGATTGGGGGGTGAAATTAGGGGAATAAAATACAGAAAAATGCCAAATATAAACACTAAGTATAGCACATCAAATGGAGTTAAAAACAGGAGGAATGTGTTTATCTAAAAGGGAGAGGTAGCTTATGATAAAGGAATTAAAGGAGGCAAAATCAGCAATGCGAGAAATGAGAAGTGAAAGTTTGATAACCTTACCTTGGACAAATATATGGGGCAGGGCCCAACAGGTCCAAGGACAGCCCAAAGGCAACTGTGCTATAACATCCCTTACAGGTACCCAAATTTCAAGTGAAGTTGTGTTCATTTCCATCTAATATAAAAGGGGGAATAATTTAGATAATATAGATACATATAAAGTATATTTCTTCTACATAAGAATTTAATAATAATTGGCATAAGATAGAGATAAACTTATCTCAGATCCAAGCAGAACATACCTTGTCAGTTTTTAAACTTGTAAACTTTACTGTGAGAAATTATTAAATTGCTTCTACTTACATTTGCATGAAGATTGAGGGCTAATATAATACTTCACAAATCTTCTCTTTATTTTCATAACCAGTCACTGAAAATGTGAGATTTTATTTCCTTGAAATGTTATGACTGGTGTAAGGGAGATAACTGAATGATATACATAAGGTGTGGTAACCTCTAATACAGTATCCATGTAATATAGATGAGTTCATCAACAACCTGTATTAACTTCATTGCAATTAAATTATCTCAAAATACATTACTGATAAAGTGAGAACCTAACATTTAGACTCCTATATTTAGTGGAGACCTCAAGAGTCATGTAATTTTAATTTCTAAGATGACGCAGCTCTTTCATATCACATAGTTCATATTTTCTACAATGCCGGCATGTAGAGTGCAGCCTTCCATAACCATGCAGATATCATCTCATGCCAATTTGGATTCTTGCGATGGGATGCAAAGTTTCAAGAACAGTGTGGATTTGAATGGAATGAATACGCACTGTGTGACTAAAATGGTTATCATTCTGTAATGTTGGACCAAACATGGAAATTCCACAAGAGCAGCTTGACAGAAAGAAATAGGATTAATTGAAAGTCAATAGTAGATTATAATTGGGCTTATACAAGTGCCAATGGGAAATGATGACTTAAGGAAACTGTTCTTGTTTGTTGGTATTCACTGCTACTTCAACAAAAGGGAATGCAAGAGAACTGAACTAACTACATGAACAATTTCAAAGCAGGAAAGTGTAAAAAAAAAAAAAAGGACAATTAGAGCAGGACGATTCAAATCAAAGTGTGAAGGAATACCATATCCTTAATAAATTACCTAAAAATTACTCATGCCAGAACATCCCACATGGTACAAGTGATCTCTCTACAAGTGTACTTAGAGTGTTCTCTATCCTGGTTTATGGCATGCCTTACAAGAACAAGATAGCTGTTTTTGTACACATGATTTTTCATCTTTTGCAGGTAAAATAGCCAATATTTGGCCAAAATCAACTATATTATGTTTCCATAACTTATTTGGTTGCATGCATTCCAATCTAGGAGGTAACAGCACATACATAAAGGCATCAGGTAACACAAGTCTATATCTATCATAGCTATAGTTATCAAAAGTCCCCATCCAAAGCCAACCTGTGCTATTTTCTGAAGATTTCATACATTTTATTCTTAAAGAACTTTCAATATTTGACCAAAACTGTTCAGCACACATTTGTTTTCCTACATCAAACTAGTATAGTTCATAAATGCCGCCCACATGTATGCGTTTCTATGGATACACTGTGAGGCTATTCTTTCCTTTAGGTATCACGGTACCAATTGTTTCTCCATATACCTCAATGCTAATGTTCTGTGAAATAAATATACTTTCTGTCCTACTTGGGCATGCATGTCACACACTGCCATATAGAACAATGCTAGATTGTCAATTTGACAATGACATAACCAGGTACTCCATTGCATTTAAGAGAGATAACTCTACTGGAACTAGACAGTGGTTAGAGTTATCTAGTCACAACAAGCACATTTTCAGCCATGTGTACCATATTTTAAAAAAATCATAAAAAATACAAAATATGATCTAGATAGAAATTAACACAAACTCACATGTTGCCAAGAGGCTCAACATTTTTTTTAAGCCAAACAGAAAGTACAACTCTTACATAATGCACCAATCACAGCTAGAGTTGTTCTTTAATTCTGAATACAATGTTCCATATACCTTAAGCTCCGCCCACCTGGACTTGCGCAATTGGTACCGTTATACCATATTGAAACGTTGTTTTTGCCACTCCTTTTGCGTGGATGGTCATATTAAACGACGTGTTATGATGTATAGTTGTTCCTAAATGAATAGTCATATCAACACGGTATTTTCATTAGAAAACTTCAGATAATTGTTTGTCTTGAGGATAATGGCGCCTATCCTACATTGAATTCCCAGCTAAGGACTTATTATGATGTTTAGCTGGTTGTAAATATAAATTGTGACTATCTGGCATCCAATTTGACCACCGCATTATCCATGTTAAAAGTCTTGTTATTACAGCTTTTCCTTAAACAACAGAAAGTTATCCTGATGTAGGGTTTTTACCACAATGCTTAGGATGATGTCCAGTTTTTCATCAACAAAAATGGTGCCAATCTGACAAAAGCTATTGCCCTATCCACACAGTGGTCATCTTTTAAAATCTCCTGAATCAATGAATGTATCAACGAGAGGTTTTCACCAAGAGACGCATGATGATGTTTTCTTGGTCTTAAATGATATGAAAATTGTACACCTCTAATATGGCAGACATCTTAAAACTCTTGTTGTTGCTAATCCTGAATGGAAAGTCATGCTTGAAATATTGATATATTTACTATTTCCAAATGGGTGGCTATATCACCATTGTTTTATTTTTTATTTTTATTATTCTTTTTTTTTGTATAACATTGGTCCTAAATGAACCACAGTTGTGCCTGTCTGAAATTAAATATAGCTGCCACAACGACTGTCGTAAAGATCTTTGTGTCACTACTCCACCCATGTGGATGACCATTTTGACATGGGATTTTTACCCAAACACTTCTTATGATGTTTGCGTTGTCCTAAACGAAACGGATGCCTCGCTGACATGCAGTATCAACATTTGAAAACTAATTAATCAATGACGAATATCCGACATAGTTTCACAAATTTAAAAAAGAAAATGTCTCTTCCTTAATTCCTTCTGATAAGGAGAGCATCACTCATTGGAGAGATTCTTGATCATCATACTGTTATTGCTAGTTAGCATGTACAACTGATTATAAAATGTCTAAGAAACGAAGGTACAATATATACAATGTCACTATTTCTTCTACAGGTAAAATTTCACATTTACAAAATCACATTGCATCAAATATCGTGATGGTGAGTTTGAAAGAAACGCCAAAAGTAGTGAAGTGGGGCGATATAGGCTCAATGGGAATTAGCATTAAAAAACACCCTAGGGGGATATAGCCTCAATGGGACATTTAACATTACGGAAACCCCTGGGGGGATATGGCCTCAAGGGAAATTAACATGGGAAAAAATCGTGGGCCTGTTGAGCCTCGAGGGAATTTAACATAGGCAAAAAAAATAAATTTGGGCCTGTTGAGCGTTAAGGGGAAATGGAACAGGGTCGGGACCCTATTTTAATACGGTCCCGACCTGACGGGTTTATGGAAATGGAACAGGCGAAAATTGAAACAGAGAGGGGTCTCTTTTGTTAAAAAAAAATAAAAAGGGGTATACAATGAAAGTCAAGGTCTTTTCGAGATATTGGAGTGGCCCTGAAAAGGGCCTTTGGTTTTCTTCTTCTTCTAATTTCTTCTATTTCTCCACCAGCTTCTTATTTTCTGTCCTACACTTTTTCTATTCTTTTCTTTCCTTTCTTCCTCCTTTTTCTTCTTTTTCTCTTCTTTCTGCTTCTCCTCCTCTTCTTTCTCCCTCTTCTCATTTTCTTCTTCCTTTTCAATTTTTTCGTTCCATACTCTCATCCTTATCCTTTCCTCTTCATCCTCCTTCTCCTCCTTTATTTCTTTCAACAGATCACTTATAATTTCCTTTAGTTTTCTTAAACGGTTGATCTCCATCTTCCCTCGATGGGGACTATAAGAATAGTGATCCTCGTTTAGGTTAGCTAACATTTACTCCATTCTGCCCAAATTGTCCAGGACGTCTTGCAATTTTTTCATTTTATCAAGATGGTTCGAAGCCATTTTCTTTTTTATTCTTTGTAGAATGGTGCGAACGACGAACGTTGTGGGTTCTTATACGAAAAGTGCTGACGTGAAGGAAAATATCCCCTAAGACCCGAATCTTATATTACCTAGATCATCACTTAAAACCCACGGACGTGAAGGAAAACATCCCCCTAAGACAAAACTTATATTACCTAGACCATGACCAAACAACGCGCGGACGTGAAGGAAAACATCCCCTACGTTTCTCTTCTCATATTATCTACTATTCACATACGCGAAGCAGCAATAAACAAACCTAAAATCTACCATCCACACACGCAAAGCATTAAAATCAAATCCCAATAATCTACTATCCACACTAACCTATGCTAGCTCTTATAAACACACAATCATATACATGAACACATACACTCACACTAGTAAAAAAAGAGTCAGTGTTTATATTCACACTACTCTACATACACACATTGGCAAATGGATTACTATTTCTTTTCTAGACTATTGGGTAGCCCTGAAAAGGGCTGTTTGTTTTGAACTCCAGGGCACCTGGTTAATGGTTGCACCTCCCCGGCCTAGCACTGCAAACGCATCTCCTACTCCAATCTCCTTTCACTCTTCTTGCTGGGAGTGCAGTCGGAATGAGTGGCTTCAGAATCCCAGTCTTCTGTCTCTGGGATTCTGAAATTTCCTTGTTGCATCTGTGGTACAGCCATTCCTCTCTCCTTTTCCTCCTCTTGTTTTTTTTCTTCTCTCGTACTCTTCTTTTTTTTCTCTCCTCTTCTTCTCTTTTTCTTCTCTCCTCCTCTTTCATCCTTCCTTCTTCCACTATAGCCTCTGCGGCCAGCTTATTCAGTATGAGCCTGGCATATTCCAGGTGCACATGCAGTTCTAACAGTTTCGCTAGTCTTCTGCTGATTCTCTAGTGTTGATCAATCAACAAGGGTAGCTAGACTGCCGAGCGATTTTCAATCTATAGTTAAAGCGCGGACGTGAAGGAAAACATCCCTTAAGACCCAAAACTTATCCACACACCAAGGAATCTGTGCTTGTAATTTCACATTATTGAATCGTGTGGTCTGAGCATTTCTTCTCATAAAGTCAATGATATCGTCTTCCAAAGAAGGCAATCCATACGAATCGAAATATTCCACAGATCCTTCTTGAGGAAAGTAGACGGCTACCCAGTGGGTTCCTGGGAGATGACTGTCGTCCGTGTTGATCACATAAGCTTGATGGTCTTGAGGTTTGTGTTGAGGGAGTTCATCTTTAACACAGACGACAGGATTCCAAGAAGCAGTGTACGAACTGTGGTTCAAAAGGTAATAAAGTTCCCAGGTATCCATTTATTTGTGTGTTTCTTTTTCTTCTTCACAGGTAATGATAAGTGATCAATTCGATCCTGACTTTTTGCTTGAAAATGTCTGACAAGTAAAAGGCGTTTAGCTCCGACTTCTTACTCTGGTCAAAGAGAGATTCGATGCGAGGGAACTGCAGAGACGTTAATGGCGGAGAATAATGTCTATCCAAGCTTTTATACCACTCATTCAGCACGAATTCGATCTCGATGAGACCCCAAGCTTTGTCCAGATATTCGTCCAATTTTTCTTCTTGGCTCAACATCAAGCATTTGTCGTGTTGAATTTTACTGGGATGATCGTTGTGACATCCATAGTACTCTTCCTTGATCAATTCTTTCCTTTTATCTGTCAGGACTGTAGCCAAACAGGAGACTAAATGGGCTTCTTGTTCTGGCCATCTTGACTTCATCATGATAACTTCTTCGTCTTGGGATTCTTCTTCCACGGTCTCCTCACATTTCATCTCCAAAGTTTCTCCACTTTGTAAAGAGGGATAACAGTCTTCCATGGCCTTTAATAATCGAGAATGACTTCTCTTAAACTGTTGATTTCTATGGTATTATCGAATTCGGCATACAGGAGGACGTTCACCGTGTTATTTACGGGTATAGGTTCTGCAAACGGAAGTTTCCACGAATCTGACCGGATTTTATAGAGTGAAAATGTCCCTCGTCGCTGCCTTGGTCAGGAGTAGAAATCAAAAGCCCACAAAGCATAGCCTCCTGCATATTCCTCGTACGATATACCGTGACTGGTGTTGGTCCCTAACTGTCCGGTAGATTCGTACAGGGACAAGTACGACCTCAAGTAATTCCTGTCACCAAACTTAGGTTCGAAAGGCCTGGTACACAAGACCTTGCCTCGCGAATGACTTCAGTCTTGGACACATTGTTATGTTGAAACTGGAAAGGATTTTCATTGTAGGTTCCGTTGAAGGCTGAATTCTTGACGATACCAATAATCAAACGTTTGGGTAGCTGTCCTTGGAACAGATGATCTTCGATCATGGATCGCTGTCCAGCAGGAATGGTGAACGTTTTCACTTCCACATGACGTATCGGATACTTGGCGGTCGTTCTCCTCAACGTGTGACTGATGTCGTTTCCCACTTTAGGCAACACTTCCACACGTAGCACGTAGAGTCTGATTTCTTCGATTTTGGGTTTTGTAAGTGGCATCAGCAGCAGCCATCAAATGGAAAAGCGGCACTGCTACGATTCAGTCTCAGACGGATATCCACACCGTTGAGCAAATACTTCTCTTGTAACCTCAAGTCTAGATGCAAGCGATCCATCAGTTCTAAAGTGCGACTTCTAGCAATTTTCGTTCGTCGTTCTACAAATTCCGTTGTATTTTGATCATCCCCAGCAACTGTAATGCTGTTGAACTTAGTCGCTTTGTCAGTTTTCCATACCACGCAAGCATCCAGATGGGTGTTCTTGGCTTCTTTTCTGTACGTCAAGAGATTTTCCAGGTACGCTCGATAGGGGTAAGTATCCATGCTGCTGCTGACTAGGTTGTTATTCAAGTACAAATCCACTTCTCTGAACAAGGAATGCATGAAATTATTGACGGGAGCTACTACATCATCATTGTCTAGGTCAGTGTTGGGTGGTTCGATCACTTTCACTTTCAAGTACAGGTAACTGCTATTCAGATCGATGTAATCTTCGGGCTGTCCTTTGATTTCAAACTCGATGGGAGCTGAATCCGTTAAAGAGGAGACGGGGTGAAATTCTACCCATTAGGATTCTTGCATCGTCATCATGGTGGGTGGTATAGCACACAGATCCAGTTCCGACTTGGAACAGGCGCAAGACTCTCGGTGCATCATTTTTTTCTGTTTCTCAATAATTGAAAACGTCTAAGTCTCGAACGGTTCTTCTTTTCTTTGTCTTTCTAGCTTTAGACGTGTGAAGTCTGGAGAAAGGGTGTTTTCTTCGTCGTCTTTTCCTAACGTGTCCTTGCTGTGGCTTCAAAGCGAGAATGCCTGACTCGGTAGCGTTCAGGGCATTTATAGTTGTTTCTCGTCGGCCTAAAAGGTCTTTACCAGTTTGCAGCAAGATATTTTTGCCTGCCCTCAAGAAGGCTTCTTTAGGGTTTTGTTTGTCGATGATGACATTTTGGAGAAATTCTTTGCCTTTCCGTGCGGCATCTTTCAAGGCGTGCAATCCGCGTGTCACCATCGGTTTCAACACCGGAGCCACCGAACGAAAGGCCGATTTTAACATATCTCCTAAACCGTGTCCTCGCTGTCGAGTAACCCCTCGGTACAGTGGATACATGACTTACAACTCAAGCAGCAGGGGGGGGCGAATCGGACATTTTGTCCAATCGTCATTTGGCTTAATTAATACTTTCTGCGACTCAACGATCTAGTGTCGTCGGCGCCTGGTAAAAAAAAAACGACGACGTCGTTTGGGGATCGTCCAATCGTCATTTGGTTTAATTAACACCTTCTGCGCGTCGATCCCAAGCGTCGTCAGCGTCCGGTAAACACATCGACGACCGCGTCGATGTCATCGCCCCCCCCTGCTGCTAAGGAGTTATTTACAATGAAAATTATTTACAACTAACCGAATATTTGGTCAAGTCCGATACGATATCGTGTCCGAGGATCATGTAAATTTATCGTTACGAATCCATGTGGGGTCGACTGAGCATGACTAAAAAAGTTTCGAAAAACATTGAAGTCCATGTCACCGCCGCACCATGTCTGCCAAATATTTCGTAGCGTGTGTGTATCAACGCCGTTGAATACAGCAAGAATATTTCAGTTGTCTCTGATTACTTTTGGAATCTGAGTGTATCGTTGAGTGACATATATCAAGTCAGTGTTTTTATGCCTGCCTCTGGAAAATATCCTAGCTGGGTTTTTTTGATTGTCTAACATAACATCATCGTACACGACTAGATTGTTAACGTCGCCATCAATATCATCAATACCTGGTGCATCATTGATATCTGTAATAAACTCGATGACATTTTTTTAGCGATCGCTGATGCATTCTCGTTGAAATCTTTCAACACCTCGTAGCATCGTTGATCATCTACGCTAGGAGCAACCAAATACAACTTATCCCACTTCATCCATCTCATTATTAAATTAAGTAACAATTGCGTCTTGCCGGATCCAGATGGTCCGATGATAATCATCCGGATCGAGTTTGGTAACGCTGCAACATGCTTAACTGGTTCTCTTGTTTTAGTCGCCGAAAAATCAATTATATTCATATCTCTATACATAAATTATGGATCTATATTGTGTGAAGTGTAGAGTACGTACTGGCACAAATGATATGACAACCGCTACAACAAGAAATAATAGATCGGCCCTTACTGGTAAGTGTGCACAATGCGGTACAAAGAAATTTAGATTTATTTCTATTAAACCCGGGGATGTTTTAAAAAAAAGCGAGGAGGTGATATTGCAGCCAGGTTATCAAAACTCCCCGGAACACCGTGGGCAAAGTATCCAGGAGAAAAGCACCTCCCAGGATATAGCTACTGTGGCCCCGGAACACGATTAGATATCAGACTCGATGATCAAAATCAGCCCAAACCCGGTGAGTATCCAATAAACGCTATCGATAAGGCGTGTCATGCTCACGATGTTGCTTACAAAAGTAGCGATCTGCAACAGCGTCATATCGCGGACGTAAAATTAATTCACGCGTTAAATGCTATTCCTGATAAATCCGTCAAAGAAAAATTGGCCTCATGGTTGGTAAAATCGGCTATGAAAGGTAAATTAATGGTGGGCGCTGGTAATTAATAACAACATGGAATCCATCTATTATTCTCCGAGAGGATACTGGAAGGGGAAGGCCGCAATTGGTAAGCTCGCAAGCGCTGCAAAGGTAACAAAGGCCACTGCGGCTAATTGGTTATCCAAACAGGCTATATGGCAAATCTATCTACCACCGCCTAAACAAATCAACTTCTCGCGCTTTGATGTCAGCGTACCTAATGAAGTTCATCAGGCTGATATACTATTTTTGCCGCATGACAACGGTTACAAATACGCGCTAACCGTAGTTGATGTTGCGAGTCGATACAAACAAGCGGAGCCGTTAAAAACAAAGTCAGCAACTGAAGTAGCCGCTGCGTTTGAAAGAATTTATCAAAGAGGCCCTCTGCGCTGGCCAAATCTATTACAAGTTGATCCCGGTAGTGAATTTCGCCGCGCTGTTCTATCAACGCTGAAACATCATAGCGTCGCGATACGACGAGGTCATACTGCGCTACATCGTGATCAGGCAATTGTTGAACGATTCAATCGGACTCTTGCTGAACGGTTATTTGGATATCAATACGCGAAGGAATTCATCCAAGAAAAACGATCTCGTGAATGGGTCAAAAGGTTGCCAGGTGTAATTGCAGCGTTAAATAACGAGATTACCCGAGCAATCAACATGAAGCCCAGCGACGCGATTAAATACGAGTATATACCCGGAAGATCAAAAATAGATAGTGTTTCCAAGCCGATTCTTGGCGATGTCACTGTTAGATATCTATATGAACCAGGAGAGCTTGAAGGCGGTAAAAAAAGGGCTACTGATCCTATTTGGAGTGTTACCACACATAACATATCAACGATAACACGATCAACTGGTAGACCACCGATCTACAGACTGGATTCAACTGCTCCTCAGCGCGGATTTACACGCGAGCAACTACAAGTGATACCTGACGATACTCAATTACCCCCGCGTGGTCTTAACTAGCGCCGTTGCGTCTATTACACTCAAGACAGGTCAACCTCACATTGTTTTTGACATGACCGAGACTGTTATCGATCCTATCCACGGTAAATTGGCGAGTGTCTTTATCCGAATAACGCCAACTCATTATACAATTGCAACTCGCGCAGTGATTATTCTGTTGTTGTCGTAACGCAATTATTAATTCGGCATCAATATCAAAACGCCGCTGTTTTTTTTTTTTTTATCCTGTTGGTGGTAACCCGAGAGTTTTCTATCAATGACGCTTGCATCGATGGTGACTTTGTCGCCGGCTTCGTCGGTGGCTTCGTCAATAACAATTCTTCGAAGCTGATTTATTCTCCGTACTCGGGACACTGCAAGATAGACTAGATTCGACCATTCGATGCGATTATCAACCATCCAAACAATTGTGTCCGTGATGGTTAGTCCCTGCGAGGAATGTATTGTTGTTGCGTATCCTAGCGTCCACGGGGATTTATCAGCACGTAGCGCGTCCTCGACGACGCCGATATCAACGAGCACGATATCATTCAGCACGAGAATTTGTTTTTCTGTCCGGCCTGGAATTTCAACTTCAATGTTCTGCCGCCGTGTGTCCGCGGGTCTATAACATAACGGCACTGGACGCGTTGGAAACTTTTCCTTATGCAACGTAAACAACTTCCGTTGAAGTGTGTCCCTGACTATCTTTCTACTCGCTACAATCAAATCGTTTGGTCTCCATGTTTCCCAGAATTCATTTAACGGCGTTTCCGGAATCACCTCTCGGATTATTTCACACTGAATTCTATCCGGCTGTAATCTGATTAATTTTTTGACCTCGCGCAGTTGTTCATCAAGTGCTCGGTAATCAGTATCGGTTTCTTCATAATAGTCCACAAAACCCTTTAACCAATCATGTGGGCCCTCGCCGACAAATGGTGGTGGTTGACCATGGTCGCCACACATGATCACCGCTGTATTCGCGAGCAGCAACCAATCAAGAAACATTTGTAAAACATCTAACGAAACAGTACATATTTCGTCCCAGATGATAACCTCAGGAATAAATTTTTCCCCCATTCGATCAGGAGTCCACTCACCGCCGCTGTATCGAAAAAAGCTGTGATAAGTAACGGCGTCAACATTTCGTTGTTTTATCTCTCGCGCTAGTCTATGGGTCGGTGTAAGCACGATTATACTTGCCCGCGTACGAAATAATTCAATTGCCCGAGTCGTCTTTCCCGACCCGCCACAGCCGCTTAAATAAACCGTCTTGTGTCTACAAATTGGATCAGAACACGGTGGTGCATTAGACCATTCCGATAATTTATCACCGCGTAAGTAATTGTTTTCAACGGTGACATCTGCTGACGGGGAATAATCGCGTCGTATTTCATTTTTAATTCTCCATGTACCCCAACTCTCGTCCGGACTAGTAAACCCGGCTACGTTTTCCTTATACGCTACGTCAACATAAAACAAATCAACGGCTACTCTAACCGCGGTGTCGGGGAATCTATTTATCATCGAGAATAAATTAATAGCGGCGTAACCCAGCATAGACGCCCTCAAATGCGGGTATGCCGGGCTGTCTCCATCGCTGTAGGTAACAACTGTACCCAACCTTGTTCCATTGGACAAGAAAGCTGTTTTGCAGTTCACGTATCTATTTTTTGCCACTGCGTCCTTGATTACGAAATCATATTCTGCGTCATCTATAATCAGCCGTGAGCAATATCGTTTGTAGTCGTGGTTTTTTCCACCTTGTGTGAACTTACCAATTATTCTTCTACCGAGATCTTTTGCCTCGCGGTTTCGTTGGTTGAATATCCTCCTGGACCATTCGATGATATATTCCTCGTCGGCATCAACGTGTTTTCTGGACTCGTCAATTATTCTATCTAGACGCTCCGGTTCTGGTAACCAGACTTCAGTCTGCGCCCGGTATGATATAATTGCGTCGCTGACAATCAGCGAAACTAGCATGCTACAATCAATCATATACCGTAGCAGCGCTATTGGCAGCCACTTCTTTTCATTCATGTGTCTACCGATCCAAATATAGCAACAGCGATGAAGTCCTGCCGCGAATTCAAATGATACTATGCGAGCGAATCCGGTTAAATCAAAATCAGGCAGAGGTCCATTAATAGCAACACGAGTCATTTCATGTCTGGGGTGTCCAAATCGTTTGAAATACTCAGCTGCGGATCCATACCCGAGAAAACTCGCTGGATAACAGGCAACCATATCAACCGAGATCATAGCGTCGCGGCTGTATTCAGTGTTCCATAATCCACCGTGATAGTATTCCAAACAACTGGATTGTACATCCGGTAGAAATTCCCTGCGCGTTGGTCTCCACGCATTTTTCCTTGCTGCAACATGAGCCGCAACCGATGGAATCGTAAAACAATTTGTTAGCAGTTGTTCATCATGCTCCTCAAATTCTATGGCGGTTTTTTTCATCTTGTTGTGAAACGCTTCAGTGCGATATAATTCACCGTTTGGTCTTACAAACTGATCAAAGGTATCCGCATCGTTTTCAGCGCTGCGAAGTAACCACACTGATACAGGGTCGTTTTTACACAAGTAGGCAATAGCATCAAATAGTTTCCTCTCCGCGAGAAAACCATCCCGGGAGAATTCTTCGGGTATATACTTTACTGTTCTATCCCGTGGAAATATTGTGATCGCGGGCGTCCATGCGTGTTCGTTATGATCAATAATTTTGATTGGGGCTCCCTTCGATTTATACTTCGATTCGTATAATACTTCACCGGTTATCGTTGTAACGGTTATTGGAAATCTCAGCGATGTTTCTAATCTCGCTATGTCGCTGATGGTTGCTCCACGCTCTTTTACGGTTAGTTCCCACTGGTTGATTTTGCTACGTCGTAAATCAGTCAATTTGTTTCCTCGACATGCATTTGTAAAATGCTCTATTATTCGTTCTGCTACACAATTTATCCCAGTTGACTGTTTCATTGGTTTCAGTTTTCCGATATCAGGTTTCTTATTTAACGGGTATATTCCATAAACAACTGCTGTTTCAGGATACGCTCGTTCATAGTATGGTCTATCAATTCCGGTTAACAACCCCGGCTTGGAGTCGCGGCTGACAATGACTGTTTTCTTGTCGCTGAGAACTGGTTCAAATTTATCACGTATGATCCAATCGCCTGATTCCACCCGGACAATGAATTTTACTCTGAAGAAATACCTTTTACCGTCAAGTTGTGATATTATCGTTGCTGCGCGGTTGTCGTTCATGGTAGCATCAACAACACCATCAATTCGAAATGTTGACCAACTATGAGATGCACCATCACGTTTGAATTCATTGATACAATCGCGTATTTTACTCAACAGGGTTTTATCGTTTATTAACGCTTTTGGTGTGTCCTTGAGGACTCTATCGAGATTGAACTTAATATTTTTCCAGGGCTTAATTACTGCTAATCTCTCAAACTCATCCATATAATTAAAACAAGTATTTAAATAAAAGAATATAGTATAATGAATAAATGCAAATGGTTGATGATTGGGTCGATAACCCCGTGCAATAAATCATGTAGAGGTGAATTCTGCGGGTATCATTTACAAAGCGTTCGTAATGGTTCTCTTGGCCCCCTCCCGTGCTTGGTTTGCCACGTTGGTGTAAGAGGAAAATCGCAGTTGTGTATCAATTGTGGCGGAAAGCGATACAGAGAGTTAAAGCGTTATTACGATAAACGAATAAAAAGCGCCGTCATCGACCCCACCGCCGACTCCGTCAAAGACAAAATCATCAAAACTCCACAAGACTACATTGAAAGGTTTATAATTAAACCAAATAATGAATTAGACAAGTAGTATTATTATACAAATGGACCAAGAGTTCAGACCTCACCCTGTGTTTGTTAATTACGAGGCATCTCGCGACGGCGTTGTTAGAAATTGTAGACTGAAGAAGCCGGTTGGTACCGTAAATAATCACGGATACTTGCGATTTAATGCTCGGAAAAAAATCTGTCTTATTCACAGGATGGTGTATGAAGCGTTTAACGGACTGATCAACGACGGTCTCGTTATTGATCACATTGATGGATGTCCTCAAAATAACAGACTGTGTAATCTAAGAGCTGTTACACCGAGTCAAAATTCCAAATTTGGAAAAACAGGAGGGATGAGAAAGGCAAAACCCGTAAAGTCATTTGATACAATAACGCACGAAGAAAAAATATTTCGCTCTATGAATGCGGCTGGTAAATACTTCGATATTTGTAGTAAATCAGTTCGAGATGTTGCGGAGAATATAACTAAAACAGCGATCTCAAAAAAGACGGGTCACAGAATTCGATTTTCATATATAACATCAAAGGGAGATAACTCGTTTTGTGATAGCGTCGCATGACAAGAGTTACGTCCCTTGAAGTCCAATTAATGTTGCGATTAATTAATCATTTTACGATGAAAACTAATGAAATACACGCTGTTATCTAACAGCTGTATTCTTTTTTTAATGTTTTATTTGAGTATTTGGTTTCATTTAAATGCCGTGAAACACCATTAATAAGTATTTAAGGGTTTAACGATTCAAGGGAATTCAAATTAACACACACCTTGTGACTGACGCCGCTGTATTAGTCACTTTATATATAAGATGACTCGTTATAAGCCTGGGGCTTTCGAAAGCCAATTCAACTAATCAAAACTAACCCACGCTCTTGACCCGGGCGTGTGGTTGTCTTTTGTTCACAATCATGCAACCGGGTTAATTTAATTGGGTTGCTTTTGATTGGTTGAATTGGCCGTAGAGTTCCGCCCCGCCGTTTTATGTTTGTGCCGTCCCATCATCCATCAATCATTTCATTGTAAATATATTCATCCTTAATTAAGTACATGTAGTGATGTCCCCCCAAGCATATCTTCTGGGCGGTCTACGATGACGTTTGTCACCCTAGGCCTCCCTCCCGGAGATGTATGTTTTGGGGTTCCCTTGGGCTCAGATGGATGCGAAGGCACCCAAGGGGTTCCAAGATGTGAATGTCCTTAATTAAGTATATGTATATGCCTGCAATCTGCCACAACACTCGAGTGGAGATTTACGGCATTGTACTGTCCATGTATGCCTGCAATCTGCCACAACACTCGAGTGGAGATTTACGGCATTGTACTGTCCATGTATGCCTGCAATCTGCCACAACACTCGAGTGGAGATTTACGGCATTGTACTGTCCATACAAAAAACGGGGTCAAAAATGACCCCCAATAATTTTATTAAACTTTAAACTTAAATTTTATTAAAATTTTTGATATTAGAAATAAGATGTTTATAAGAATATGGATTCCCAAGACATCAATAATATATTAACTGAGATTTCAAAATTAAAAAATCAAGGAATTGTATTATCTGATAGGCTCAACAGCGAGGAAATATTATCCGATTATGAGGCTATAAACGAACAATCGAAGCGAGGGCGTTTTACGCTAGCCCGCGAGTATTCTTTTATAAAACGATTACAACATACAATTAATGAGAACCTGTATGGCAATGACGTAAGCGTATTCATTGGGTTATTCACTGCCGTTGAAACAATACGAAAAAAACTCGGGCAGCTTTATGAAAAACGCCGCGAGATCTCTAGTAAGATTAAAAACATTAGGAGGATCATAGACGAAACCCCTGTGGGGAGCCTCAGCTTGAAGTTACCTGTGCCCACGTCGCGTGACGAAGTCGGCATACCAATGTAACATTATATATATGTGATGTATGGAAAGACCCGGCGGAAAATTTTATTTGAAATTGCGGATCAATTTACAATAATGGTAGGTGAATCACTTACTACTCGGCTAGCCAGAGAGCGGCTAGCAGCGCTTAGAAAGTTTATACCGTTACGAGACAGAGTGAGAGAGAAACTTCAAACGCGACAACAAATGCAAACTGATTTTGCTGTTGGAAGTGAACAGTTATTTGCCCCGGTAACTAAAGCGACTAAGGATGTTACGGCGGCAACTGTACCCGTTCTTGGTGCGCTTGAAAAGATAGCGGCAGAGACAAAACAAACAAAAAGGTCTTTAGAAACACTCCCTGCAAAAATAGCGGCTGCTACAACACGGAGGCCATCACCACTCGCTATAACCGAACCACAAGAACCTTATGTTACAATGGCCGACGAAGAAGAACTAGGCGCTACTGCGAAAGAACCAGAAGAAGAAATACCAGAAGAAGAAATACCAGAAGAAGAAATACCGGAAGAAAAAGAGGAGAATATACCCCGTGTTATACTCAAGAAGTGCACAATAGATCAAATTAGAGGCTTCAGCAGCAGGGAAGAATTAATTAATTTTGCTGCCAACAATTTTGCTAAGAAAACACGAGATAAGAAGCATATCAATAGCGGTTACGAGAAAAATATAAAGTCGTTAAAGGACTGGGCAAGAATAGTGTATTTAGCAAGTAAACATAAAGATGCATTACCACATCGTAGTAAATCCGATTACGAAGCATTCCACAAGGAAGTTAAGAGTAGAACACCAAAAAAAGGAAAAGGATACCCTGTTGGTAAAGAATCCTACGGCGTTACCTGTCCTAATAGTGTTTTCAGTGATATATCACGGCTAGAGGTACTAATTGGAGGAAAACGAGCCGGAAATAACTCTACGGAAATAATCAACGAGGCCGCTGATATTTGCAAGCGGTTATTTACAGGCGGTATTATGGACATTAATGCATATCGAACGCTCATAGACGAGCTCGTGGATGATTAATTGGAAAACTGGTGTTTTTAATAAGGATGATCATACACTACAACCATGATAAACCAGTACTCGTCTACGTGGTAAACTCGCGATTGCCTGTTTACCGCGCGTACTATGGAGATGGTCTCGGTAGCACCATTGCGGGGTTATTTACAAGAATGGCTCCAAAAGTAGCGCCGTTAGCCAAACAATTAGGAATGAAGGCTATTGATGTTATTCGTGATAAGGGTATTAGTGCCATTGGAGATGTTGCCGGAAAGGCGCTTTCAGCCGCGCGGAACAAACTAATGTCATTGGTGAAATCCAAGAGATTTTCAAAAAGAAAACAGAAACCACCGGTAATGCCATCAACGACAGTGATGCCTGCAAATGTCAGTAAAGTAATAAATAACGCCGTGGAAGAAAAATTAGAGTCGTTGGCGGCGACGACTCCGTCGTTGGCGACTTCGCCATCCGCCGATGCGGCAACCAACGCGCTCATGAACGCGATAGCGGGAAGTGGTCTACGACGAAAAAATCGCAATTGAAAACATCAACATGATAAATAATAGAATGTTTGCGCGTACCGCTGATCGCGCGTTTGATATGGACGCCCCAGTGCGCAGGGATGATTCTGTCCGTGATTATCAATTTTATTCTTATTATGCAGCGCAACCTGACCTACGATCGCGAATTGAACTTCAGGTCCAAGATACCAGTAAATACTTTCTGCCGTGTGAAGCGTTTATCGAAATCGAGGGAGAACTCGTGACAAATGCCGCCGATAATGCACCATACGCAGATGACCATCGTGTTCGAGTTGGCTTCGTTAACAACGGTATCATGGCGTTATTTGAGAGCGCCAGATATCTTATTGACGGGCGAGAAATTGAATCAATAGAACGCGAGGTTGATGTTGCAACGACGATAATTGGGTTAGCGAGATATTCGGATGATTATACAAGATCGGCGGGCCCATCTATGATGTTTGCGAAGGACACCACTAATAACGCTGATCATCTTCAGTACATCAACGTGCTAGCGAAGGAAAATATCGCAGGTGATCAGGCTGAAGCAGCCAATCCAGATCGCAGAGCAAAACCAGGCGCTGATTTCAATATTATAAAAAGTCTTAACGGTAATTACAATATGGGATTCGCAGCACGAGTAGGAATGTTGCAAGGACCACGCCGAAAGTTTTCATGCGCGATTCCACTCCATCACATATTTGGATTCTGCAGAAATGTCAGGAAGGTTATCTATGGGGCTAAGCATACAATCGCGCTGACGCGAAGGGGTGATGATAACAATGCAATATGGCGTGCTGCTGGCGTCGCTGCCGGTAAAGTCGTTTTAACTAAAATGGCATTGTGGATGCCGGTGCTGACTCCATCAGTTACCACGGAAGCACGATTGTTAGCATTTATGGAACAGGGGGGAAATCGTTGTTGAGTTGGCTAGCGGTAACAACTGATGCTAAAGAGGATAACGTCGCCGATACGTTTACATGGCACTTGGCGTCAAAACAGGGTGTTTCAGCCCCGCGTCATATATTCATAGCGCTACAGAATAGGGAACGATTGGGCAGTCAAGAACACAGCCATATGATATTTGATCAATTAGGAGTCAGGGATGTTTCGCTGAGAATAAACGGACAGCAGGAACCATCCGAGGATATACAGCTTAATTACGGCGACAACCATATCGCACGTGTGTATCATCGATTGCTGTCATATATGGGTCGTGATCAAAACGTCGACACTGGTTTGCAAATATCACAACTTGATTTTAAAAACCTGTATCCGATTTATTATTTTTCGCTGGAACATCTTGATTTAACGAGACAATCCGTCGTTGATATACACTTCCGAGCTCGTATAGCCCCGGGTGGTGTTAATTATAGAGCGGTTGCTGTCATTCTCAGCGATAAATCAATGCTGCTAGAAGGTGTTGGTGGACGAATGAGAATCGTTGATGCGCCAGTGGAAAACATGTAATTGAAAGCACAATACGCGTTTACAATAAATGTCGTATAGTGTCGTCAGTGTAGAGTTGACTGATGGTCAAGTCAAGAAATTACGATCAAAGTCGGCTAAACAATGCGGAACCACAATAACGCTGAAGCCGTCGCAGATGGCAGGTGGTAATCATAAGATATCGTTGACGGCGCGTCAAATAAAACATTTCAATGATGCGATGAAGAATAAAAAGGGTGTTCAAATAAATTTTTCAGCCGCAGCAATTAAAAACATGGAAAAGACCGGTGGGATATTTCCGCTGTTAGCTGCGATTCCGGCATTGATTGCCGCGGCCGCACCAGCAGTGGCTAAGGCGGCGGCGTTAGGAGCCGTTGATACCGCGGCGGGGATGGCATTGAAGAAGGCAACCGTGAAAGGCTATAAAAAAAAACGATCCGTGGCCGGAAAGGGTCTAAGACTACCGGGAACCCCGTATTCATGGTACTCGGGAAAGGGTCTAAGACTACCGGGAACCGTTTATTAACGCAAGAGTCTATGACTCCAATGTCTAATTTTGATTTAATAGACGCCGCAAACGCGCTAGCGATAAAAAGCTTCAGAGGTGTTTTTATGAGGGATCAATTACCGGCGGCACCAAGGAATATTGAAACCGGCATAATTAACCTCGATGGGTCCTCTGGATCGGGAACTCATTGGGTTGCGTACGCGATTGATCCGCGTGCGATCGTCTATTTTGATTCATACGGGTTAGCCCCGCCGAAAGAGTTCATGCGGTATATCCGGGCGTGTTCAGCCCGGGTTTTTTATTCCACGCTGCCAACACAGCAGTTAAGTGACCCACCGATATGTGGCCGTGAGGTATTGAACGTACTTGCGGCGATTTCATCATCGCGAAAACCACCTCATGTGGTTGTAAACGAATACACTAGTGGGAAATTTAGAGACAATTACATTAGATAATAATGATTGATATTTGGGGACGACCGGTTTCGGCGCTGAAAAAGCCCACGGAAACGCCTACCACCGATGACATAAAAAAACTAATCGAGGATGAAATCGCTGATACGTTGAATTTAACAAGTGTTGACCCAGGTGAAATAGTTGTATTTCAAGACCGCCAGGGTAAATTGAAATCCAGTAATGTGTCGCTGGATGACGTTTTAATACGACATCCTAATGTCGCCAATGGCACTATCGCGTTGTATACGGGCGACGGACGACTCAAACCGGGTAAACATATATCGGAGGTGACGAATGAGATAACATCCGTTCGAGACAGACTTACATCGTTGAATATATCTATGATCGAATTCGACGCGCGGGTGAAAAAATCTGTCACCGATATACAACTCACTACCGCTAGTTTTTTTGGGACCCCGACGGTAACCGAACCAAATCTTGCAACAATAAAGAATACTATTTCGGAGTTTACGACGCTGTCGGGCCAATTTTACACGATACAAAAAAATGTTAACAGGATCGATGACAACTTTGATAAATTCTTTGGTAAAAAAAATACCAGGCCGGATGAAATCACAATAACTATAAATGATATCATTGCATATAGACAGGAAATAGAAACAATCAAAACTAATGTTGCAACGAGCAAAGGGAATGTAGACGCGCATGAACGAGAAATAGGAATAATCGGCGCTAATGTTGCAACGATCATAAATAATGTAGACTCGCATGGACGGAAAATAGAAACAATCAAAACTGATGTTACAACGATCATAAATAATATGGACGCGCATACACAGGAAATAGGAACAATCAAAACTGATATTGAAGCGAACAAAAAGGGTGTGGACGCGCATACACAGGAAATAGGAACAATCAAAACCGATATTGAAGCGAACAAAAAAAATGTAGACGCGTATTGGCGGGGAATAGGATTAATCAAAACTGATGTTGCAGCGAACAAAAAAGGTATAGACGTACATACATATGAAATAGGAACAATCAAACTTGATGTTGCAGCGAACAAAAAAAGGATGACCGAGAATACACGGGAAATAGAAACAATCAAAACTAATGTTGCAACGAACAAGAATAATATAGACGCGAATTTGCGGAGAATAGAAATAATCAAAACTGATGTTGAAGCGATTAAAGACGGACTACCGAGAATAACAGAGCAACTCGAAAAAATGAAAACACCTCATGGGATCATCGGCAGTGGCGTATACACGGTTCAATACGGATCATTCGATTGGACTCCTACGCGTAATGCAATAGATGTCACCGCAATTGTTAAGGGCATTTATCGATTGACATTGATTTCGGCGATGCAGTTCAGTATATCATCGCCGAGTTCATCCGGGTTTAACAATACAATATCAACAATCATCGACAAGGATACAATCGAACGGTTTATAATTAAAGCCGTTGATAGCAGTCTATTTAGGGCAAACATCACATGGTATGCGGAATTTGTAGTGGATCTAAGTAATTAAAAACACTAGCTCTTTTAAAATAAAAATGACCACCAAGGTAATTGAATCAGAGGTATCACCGACGTCACATCAATATCGATTCGATTCCGCAAAAGAATTCTCCGCGAACTTGAAAACGCTTTCCGAACAATACCGTGCAAAAATAAAAAAATACCGTCGTAAAATAACCACCATCGACGCGGTCGTGTACTCGGTGTCGGGTATAGTAGCCGGTACCGGTGTTATTTTATCCACGGTGACCACGATAGCCCCGATCGCTGTTCCAATCGCTGTCTCCGCGATGACAACAGTTGCTGGAGTCGCCAACGCAATCACTAGGAAGATATCATCGTGTTTTCAGAAAAAACTCAACGAGTATACAGTAAAACATCAAATAGTATCCGACGCGTACTCGAAATTATCCGGGTTGATCTCGTTGTCGATTGATAATTTGTTCGTATCCGATGTTGAATTCTCCACGATGGTCCAGTTGTATAGCTCCGCGATGTCAAAAATCGAGGATTTTCAACTGGAAGCCGGAACCACTTTAATGGACTCTGGTTGTTGAAATTAGACACTAAAGACAACGAATAATAATAATGTCACTGAACCCCGAAGGGTTTCAGTTGCTTCAGCGGATCGCGGAGAACACCACTCCGGTACAAACAAATATGATATCAATAACGTCAACGAAACCCGAATTTAGTGTGAACTTCCCATCGCCGGTTCCAGTGAAGGAAATAGCGCTGGCAAAATTGCGAGTATATCACAGTTGGCCTAATATTCGAGCGGACGCATTTAACGGACAACAACCTAATAACTCGCTGGTTTTTGCACGGACAAATAAACCCGATGGGACCCCAGACTGGAAGGAGGTTACAATACCAACTGGGTCATACCAAATAGAACAAATCAATAAAGAATTTCAACGCAGGATAAAATCGATCACAGGAAAGGAATCAAAAATCGCTATTACGGTTCATGAACCGACGTTATCGTCGACGATTGAAATAAGCACACCGGGGTATATGGTTGATATCTATAACAGTTCAATAAGAACCATACTAGGATGGCCTAAGAATCCACCTCATGAAATCCCCGTGGACTCACACACGAATGCGCAATCGTATCATAAGATTGATTCCACTTATCAAATTGATTTGCCTATTATAAAAAGCGTGTTATTATTACCCAGTAGGTTTACATTTCAAGACAGGAATACCATGCAATGGATATTTTCGTATAAGGAAACTCCTAAATTGTCCGACGCGGCCATAATTAGTTTAAGTGATATTAATAAGTATTTTATCGAGATTAATCGTGATTACCAATCACAACTAGGACGGCTACGGGCAACAAAAGCACAAAAACAAGTTGAGGCGTTAAATCAACTTATATCAGACATGGAATATATCAATGAACGAATCGTTAAAGCAATATCCGATAGCAGCGATGATAATAAACAAAAATTCCTAACCGAGTATAATATCGCAGAAGCCGATTTACCCGATTTCAAGTTTCCAGGATACAACGCGCCAGAACTAAGAAAGTCTCTTAATGATTTTCTCAGTCCATCAACTCATATCCTCAGACACGATAACGGGGACGATGGTAGGCATATTGCCCCGTACAACGTAAATATCGCATCGGTGATAGCAATCAATCTAGTGTGTGATGTTATCGAAGGGAGTTACCAGGTAGATACCAATCAATCAAATCAAGCTCAACAGGGATATATCCTTTATTCATTTTCACCAACAGCCCCTCCGGGATTTTTAATCGTTGAGAATCCGATTAATCCGGTCTATATGCGATGCCATGATCGGTTTTTAACGAGAATTAATTTTAAACTCACCGATCAGTCAAATAACCTAATTGATCTACAGGAGGAGGAGTTAGTGATCACTCTGTTTGTAAGATCATAAAGACCCTCATTGTAAATAGCCACTTAGCAGCAGGGGGGGGGGGGCGATGACATCGACGCGGTCGTCGATGTGCTTACCGGACGCTGACGACGCTGGGGATCGACGCGCAGAAGGTGTTAATTAAACCAAATGACGACTGGACGATCCCCCAACGACGTCGTCGTTTTTTTTTTACCAGGCGCCGACGACACTAGATCGTTGAGTCGCAGAAAGTATTAATTAAGCCAAATGACGATTGGACAAAATGTCCGATTCGCCCCCCCTGCTGCTACTCGTGAGAGAACGTTTTCGAAAATGGAGTTTAACCGTGACTTTTCCTTTGGTGAATGGAATATTTTGTCCCAGATCTCCTTTTATAACAATGTTGATCGTGTCCAAATACGACTTGCTGACCGGCAAATAATGAGGATGTACAAATTCGCGGAGTACGTTATAAGTGTTTCCACCTTCCTCGTCAGCGTTCGTGACAGAATCCACTTTGAAAGGAATGACACGCAGTAACGGTACGGAGGTGTGTCCCACCACGTTGTACTCCACCACATCGGAGTACACAAAGATCAAATTCAGTCCTTGGTTCAGTTATACCGGGGAACGAAATAACTTGCTAAAAGAATCGTTGTCGGAAATGACTGGCAATTCGTTTTTCTTCAGCATGGCCATCCTCATCTCCGTGTCCCCACCCAACAAGTTAAACAATTCAGGACAAAATAAAATGGACATGATTTTACCCCCCTCAGGAAATTTCATTAGAAGCGACGAGCTACTTTGTGATAATCCAGGGTGACACATTTTTGACACTCTGCAAAGCTTTCAGAAACACGACATTAAACCTGGAAGCAATGATGCTCACCAAATGTTGACCACTAAAATAATAGCCTGGAGCAATGAAAAAATGATAGGTGGTCGACTTTTGAGTTTTTGTGCCAGGGGTTTTCTTATCATATTTGACGCGGGCATCCAAGTACTATTGGAATGGCTCGTCATGAACTTCCACCGTAAAAAATATTTTGATTGGGAAGGACATTGAGGGCTTGGGTCGGGTGAATGATTTCTACTAAAGCCACTTTCCAATGGGCTTCGTCATCTAATTGAATGGCCTGAGGTAATTTGGCCGTGTAACAGCACAATATGTTGTTCGGAAACACCTCTATGAAACTGTCACTGGGTAAGGTTAAGTAAAATTGGTTGTTATTGTTCATAATTCCAGAGTTCTGTGGCTGTCCGAGGGGTTACTGGAAGTCAGAGGAGTGTCTCCGCCCAAAATAGGGTTATTATTATTGTTGGAGTGGTGACTGGCACTGGCACTGGACACGCTGTTCCCGTTCGAGGAGAATTTCAGGGAGGGATTGGGAAGCAGGTAACCGATGCAACTGCTCAATAAAATAGTCCACAATTGTTTGTCTCCTTGTTGCAAACTCAAATTGGCAATGGCTGCCCCGACGACACAATACACCATGAAGATTTGGCAGAAAAAGACGATTTGCATTTTAGGCACACGTTCTCCACACCACACCCACAAGGGTTGTTTTTGTAAATCCTGCAGAGAAGAACTGGGTGAAGAAGCGGTCGCAGTAGCTGAGTCTGTGTGAAAGGGCATGATGGTCACTTCTTTTTATAGTCGATAACTTGCGGAGCGTCGATCCAAGAATCAAAACTGGGTGGATATCCTTTCCAACGTACTTTGACTTCTTTGACACGTCGTTTGCCCACTTTACGGGTTCTGCGTTCGAGAATGCTTTCGATGTCTTACACGTCGTCTTCTTTTTTGGTGACATGTTGTAACTCGGGCAAATAAAATGTTCCTTTGAGCACTTCTCCGTTCATGTCTTCCAATTTATAGACGGCACGATCACGGGCATGCACTCGTTCAGTGACACGAACAAATTTGGTGGTCCAGTTAGGTAAGTAACCTTTGTAGAAAGTGCGTTTGGTTTTGCCAATGCGCACCCAATCTCCTACGGCCGACACTCCACTTTTCTTGGGGACAGCTCTCGTCGGAGACGTACCAAACAGACGTTCAAACACGAGCACTTTGTTGTCGGGAGTCACTTCTCGCGGGGCACATACGATGCTTCGATGGTAAGATTGGTTGTATGCTTGCACCAGGTGCGGTAAGATGTCGATGTATTTCAGAGTGTGGTGATGCGTAAAATATTTCCACATGCGTTCTTTCAAAGTGCGTTGGAAACGTTCCACGATGCTGGCTTTTGTTTTAGGATTCTCGGTGGTAAAAAAATGAATGTCACGTTTCTTTAATTCTTTTTGGAAAGATTGGTTCAGAAATTCGGTGCCTTTGTCCGTTTGCCATCGAAGAGGGTGACGACCGCTTTGTTTCAACACTCGTTGCAGGGCTCGCACTAACTCGCTGCTTGATTTGGAAGTCAAGGGTACGACCCATGCAGATTTGGAAAAGACGTCGATGACACAAAACAAATATTTGCAGCCGCGATTGTAGCTGGCCAAATGAGAGACATCGGCTAAATCGGCTTGCCATTGATGATCGATGCCTTCCACTCGGGTGCGACGTCTGAAAAACTTGCGTCAAATGGGTTTGTGTAAAGTGTAGGTAGCTTGTTCTTGTAACCATCGTTGCACTTGAGGTAAACGGAGACTTTTCAGTCGCGTTTTGGCAGCACGATACAATTTTTGAACTCCTGCGTAACCTGCAGGATGGGAGGGATCGTAGTAAATGCTGGCTAACACTTTTTCCATTTTTTTTGTTTGTTAATAAGGCATCCACTCTTGGAGGATGCTGCTCTTTTCTCTTGGTGTATTTTCTTGGATTGTAATGCTTTGCGTGTGCGACCGGCAATAGGTGTCGCAGAGGAGGATGTCTGAACAGGGAATATATTTTCTTGTTTGACTTCTGTCTTCACTTTCTTTTTCTCTTCTGATGAAGAAAGGGTGGTCATTATCTTTTTAATCCATCCAATTCTGGAGGTAGGTGGTTTTGTTAACTTGCGTACTTTTTCTGGTGGAGTTTGAAACCCTTCTTTTTCTTTTCCTTTTTCTGCCTTCGTCACTGGTAGTGGTGGTTGTGGTGGTGATGGTGCTGGACTTTTCATCAAGGTCTTAAAATCCTTCAGAGTGGGAAGAGCTGTATCGTCTGAGGCTTTCTGGTGAAAGAGTTGCAATCGTTGCAAGAGTTGATCGTACTTTTGCGATTCTTCTGTTTCGGACAAATCTTGGCGATCCATTAAGGACTGCAATTGGTGTTGTAGCTGGGACATCTCGCTCAAATGGGGATTGGGAGGTAAATGTGGGGTGCGTTGTTTTTGCCAACGATGGTATTCCATCCATCGTTTATAAGGTACTAAAGCTAGTTTTCGTCCTTTCATGGGATGTCAAGGGTGGATTCCGAGATCTTGGGACTTCAGAACGTCTTTTTATCTTCCTCCCATCAGTTCTCCCAACATGGTTCCCAAGACTCCTTTCAGTAATGGGCCTAACAAGAGGGGTAAAATTCCTCCACGTTGGACCAACATCTTCCTCTTTTGACGAAGGGGAATTTTCTTTTGAACCATTTGGCGAAGAACGTGACGATGTTTGCCTAAGCATTGTTTCTGGTGTTTGGACAAAGGGATTGTGCATTTCAAGACGTTCAAACAACATTCGCACACGGTATCGATGACCTCTTTGGAGGCTGATTGAATGAGTTTTTTTCGTTGGGGTGGAGATGCTTTGGACAGGACAGATAACATGTCCCCATGTTTGACTAAACGTGGAGGCAGTCCTTTCCTTTTCTTTCCTTGGGGTTGTTTAGAAGAGGGATGTTTTCTGTAGGGTGACATCTTCAGGAGCACCAAAACACTGATACCCGTACTCGGTCACACACCTTTTTTATACTGGAACGCGTCGCCACTGATTGTCTTTACCCCTCGTATCAACTTCAGGACAGGCATGTAACGTCGTGCAGGGGTACGCAACGGACTAAATCGAGCCAATTCTTGCTTGGACAAATCCAGTAAACTTTGTAACATGCCCGATCTCTCTTGGACTTTGATTTTGGGAGCAGGTACTTTGTGAGCAGCAGCCACTGCCACTAAATTGGAGGGACCTGCCACTGGAGAAGTTCTCGGAGTCATCAACGGAGAAGTTCTTGGTGTGATGAATGTCTCCAAGTACTTTTCAGTTCTTGGTGTCATCAGTGGAGAAGTGGATGAACCTGAGGCTACCGGAGACGCCGTCACTGACGTTGAAGGCCGTGGTTTGCGAGTGTAAGGTTGCGTCCTGGCCGAAGTGCCTCTCTTGCGACTAGTTTTTGTGGACTTTTTTTTCTGGGGACTTTTTCTCTGCTTCTTTTTCTGGGGGCTTTTATTTTTTTGGGGTGGTGTCTGGTAACAGGAGGGTCCCGCCCCTGGAGAAGTTCTTGGAGACACAGGTCTCCTTGGGGACCTAGTCTTGTCACCGTGTCTCTTTTTCTTCTTCTTCTTGGAGCTTCGTTTGACTTTTTTCTTGGGCAGAACTTTGGGGGCATTAGGATCCCATCTAAAGCGAGAGCGAATGATGACCCCTCCTAGAGTACCGCTCCCTCCAGGTTTCAAAATGATCTGTTTTTTGGTTTGAGTGTCGATGCGGGGATCGGCCAGTTGGGTGAAAGCGACTTTGTTTCGATCAAAAAAGCGTTTGGTTTGATGAGGAATCTGTATGATCCCTTGTAGTAATTGACGTGCTGTCACCGTGAACCATCGGAAGACCTCTTTGAGACTAGCTTCTAAGACACGAGCTCGTATTTGTGGGTTTTTTTCTTGACTGATGCCATACAAGGCACGAATCAATTTGACGGGGAGATGTGATTGAAAGGACGTCATGTTGACGTTGTGTGAGACAGACGAAAACTGTTTGAGGTTTTTATAGATTTCTTTTGGTGGGGTTAAGTCGAAGATGGAGACGTGTACAAGACAGGCCCCTGTCTTGGCCCCAGTGGTGAAACAATTGGGTACGAAATCGCAAATCATCGGGGGTCGTAGGTTTCAAATCGACGAGTAAATAGGCGTGTGGCGTTTGAGTGGCATCGTCGTACGCCTGAGTCAGCCAAGACGTTCCTAACTGTTTGGCTAAGACTTGCACTTGCGATTTATCTCGAGGGCTTTTAAACAAGACCACGTAATGCGCATTGAGACTGATGCTGCGATGGGCTTTACTTTGTTGAAACAAATTTTGGGTGATGTAAATGACACTGGCATTACGATGATGCCCTTTGCGCGTGAACCACATTTTAATTTCTTCTTCGTCTTCCCCTAACATGTCGTCGAAAATGACCAAATGGGTTTGACGGGAGTCAGAGACGATTCCGTCGTCTTCTTTAGGAATGCCTTCCACAAACACGATGGAATCACCTTCACCGCTAGGTCCAGCAATGAGCATGTTAAAGGGATGGCAAAGATACAAAGCCACCCAACTGGCACGATCTAAGTGTTCGTAGATGACTTTGACAGTAGAGGAAGAGGGAGCAGAGACAGCAGAGGTAGCCATAGTGTTATGAATGTCACTTGTGACACGAAAGACAGGCAAGACAAAAGTTTATATAATTTTTTCAGGACACGCTTATTGAATGTTTTAAACATGAACACGAAAGACAAAAATAGATAAAAGCCAAAGGCTTAAGTACAACAATAAAAGGCACATGAAAACCATCAACGTGGAATAAAAACAAGTTTCTGTACAACATGTTTTGGGTAATGTCCTCACCAGTTCTACAGGGAGTAGGGTCACACAAGTATCCTCCCGAAAGGGTCTTTCAGGCATGTCCACTACAGTCCTATCTTGGGTAACGGGTTCTTCTGGCACTGTCACTAACACTGGTTGAAAAGTGACTTTTTTCCTTGAACAACTCTCGTGCATACTGGGCCACTTCTTGGGTGCAAGCTCAAAACCCCCTTTTTTTCCAGGCACGGACATCTGTCCAATGGGGGTGTAAGTCTCAAGCTACATATACATCGTCATACACGTCTTCGGTCGCTAAAAGTTGACGAATCTTTTTTTCCTGTAGAGGTCGAGAAGTATCCAGATGAAAACGCAAGGCTTTGAGCAAAAGGAGTCTTTCGTGACCATTTAAGGCCATTTGGGTGGTAAATACTGTTCGTAAAGAGTCCACAAAGAATCGGCTGGTAAACGAAATCCCAGAAAACAAGTCACTAAGACACACACTATGCGTCGTCCCAAATTGATTGGATACAGTTCTTGTAATAATTGATGGTAATGATCCACGGTTTGAATATGGTCATTGAATTCCTTCCACGGAATCTGTTCAATCACATGTGATAAAAACCTTAGCATGGCAACCTGTTTTTATATTCACTTTTTTTCGGATGCAATACACGTACTTTCTACCCAGAGATCTTCGTTCTCCAGTAGGAAATTTAAATGCTCCAAACTTTAACCTACAGTTCAAACTTCGTTTAGAAGTTTCCTCTTCCACTAAGCAGATTCCACGTAATAGACCTTTGTAATTCTTTAACTCGTCTTCCTCAATGCGTTGCACTAGGTGAATCTCGAAGTAACCAAAATTATGAACATGTCGATCATTGGCGACCTCGAAGTTTTGAACAATGTCTGACCACTGAAACAATTTCTGATGAATCAGTTCTCTTATACCATTCAGGTACCAGTGGTTCAAACATCGGTGATGTAACGGATGCAATTGTTCTTTACGTTTGACTTGTATTTTGAAAAGTTCTCGGTAAATGCATTCTCTCAACTCCACAGGCAAAGCACGAATGTTCTCTTGTAAAGTATCCATAAACAGGTCATACTAAAACACTTTTTTGTTGTCGTAGACAATAAGTGTACTGCCTGGTCAGAGATGGTTTTATTCCAGTAGCAAATCTAAATGGTTTAGTCACTAACTTGCACTTTACAGTTCGTGTAGAAGTTTCTTCTTCCACTAAGGTGACATTCTGTAAAAGATGTTGATATTCCTTTAACTCTTTTTCCTTTGAAATTTGTTGCAGTAGGTCTACCTGGTAGCAAATAGAATCATCAGTAAAAACACATTTCTTTGAACGACGGGATAGTTGCTAAAGGTCTGACCAATGAAACACTTTCAGACGAAACAGTCCTTTTTATAGCATTCAGGTACCAGTGGTTCAACCACCGGTGACGTAACGGATGCAATTGTTCTTTAGGTTTCTCTTGTATTTTGACCAGTTCTAGGTAAATGCGTTCTCTCAACTCCACAATCAAAGCACGAATGTTCTCTTGTAAAGTGTCCATGAATTGGTCAGTCCATACAATTCACAATCTTCTCCTAGAGCACAAGTAATCCACATAGTGAGTAATTTCTGACCACTGCCATTCAGGGTAACGTCCAAGAATCTCATTGAACTCTTTTGATGTAAACGGTCTAGAGTGATATAATAGGATGGATGCACACTTGACCCAGAGAAATCTAACACACTGGTTGACTTTTTTCACTTTCCTCTTGTCAATTTCTCGACACAAAAGTTCTACAGTTACCCACTGAAATTTCACTCTGGCAAACACCTGCCAAACTTCCTTGTAAATCTTCTTTTGCAGTTCTTTAGGTAATGATTCAATAACGTTTTTGAAATGGAGTTTAAATACTGGTCTCGGTGATGTCCAACATTTAACTCCTAACCAATCTGGTTTCTTCTTCAATGACATGGTAAGTTACTTCAATGTCTCGGTCTCACTAAGGGTAAGTAATGACAAATCGGCGACCATTGAGCATGTTCTACGTAGGCCGAATCTTGTGGTTCCCAGTGGTGAAGTGACACACCGCAACTGAAGCACTTGACTTTATCCCCTTCGCCTACGTAGAAAAATCCGGCTCTGGCTAATTCTTCGGGGGTCGGTCCTCCCAGATACTTAGGCCATTTTCCTTTGAACGATTGAAGACGATCTTCAAAGTCGAAGTATTTTGACAAACGCACAGTAAACGAATATTCGTCTTTCACAGGTTCGTTTCGATGAGGGAAGGGTGACATGGACAGGAGTTTGCTCAGGGATGAATGACATCCGTAGGGAAGTAAACGTGAAGGTGGACATTCACCTTTAAAACGAAACCCAGTAAAGTGCCCAAGAGGACGAGCGGCATCGCTTTCGCATCCCTCAGGTTTGACATGCACAGCATCACTTTCTATGATAGGGGTAGTGACACTAAAGTTCCCATGATGCTTTATGGCATCACTAAGGTCACAACGTACAGCATCGCTCCCATCGCAAGGCTCACAATCGCATTCTACTTCAGAGGCCCCAAACTTGAATTGTGCCTGTCTGAACTTGTTTTGTGTTTCTCTGAAAGTATTCATCTTGTTCGCTTGGTCTTGGTAATCACAATGAACTATCGATCTTGACCATAGCCCCTTTTTATACTAGTCGCAATGCAGTCTCAAGCTTGTACATCGTTCCATTTTTATATCTAGTTTTGGAAGGTACCGTCTCTAAGGTACCGTCATAATTGTACCGTAGTGTAATGGGTGGAAAGGCCATAGGAAGGTAAGGGCAGTGCGGAGACCATCGAGTATGTTCCAGAATAGCTGAATCTTTATAGATACATAGATCCATTCGTAACTTCAGTCCGCAAGCGAAACACTGTACTTCGTATCCCAATCCAGACTCAGGTCCCAAGTAGACAAATCCTGTTCTAGCTAAAACATTCGAAGAAGGTAATCCTTCCCTATCCGTAGGCCATGCTTGAAACGTGTCCAATCGATGGGCACAATCACAATAGTCAAGTAAGAAGACCGGAAAATGATAGGGTTTGAACTTGGAGTTCTCACTGGATTTCTCACTGGATTCTTGCTGTGGCGAAGTCATACTTCTGGTGGATGGCTATCCTCTTACAACCAATGTTTTATACGAACATGTCCATACGGTAAAGTGAAATGATTGGGAAGTCGCACTCGCTTCTGGCACACGATTTGATAGACTTCTTCCAAGGATTAAATTGACGATGTGGTGAGTGGATAAAAGTACAATCTTGTTGGGTTGATAGGTGGTCACTTTAAAGTGTTCATCTTCTCAAGACTGCAAGGCTTCTTTCCATAAGTCAAAGTTCACCACTTGTCTGGTACGATAATTAAGAGTCAATCCTTTCACTTTACACTTCGTGTGCACTTCTTGTTTGTCCCGGTATTCGTAGCCGTAATTTTTAGGACCGCCACTGGCGAAACTTAGAATCTTGTCGTCGGGGTGCTCGTCTGTCCAGACTCCTAAACGGTCTCCTTCCATGTCAGGGTGCTGTTGACTCGGGTGATCGATGTAAATGCAACTGCCCGTGTCAAAGTACAGGACGCGTTCCCCTAACAGTTCGAAAGCGTCGTACATTTGTAAGCGAGCATGAGCTGTCACGTAAGCCGCAATGATGACATTTCCAAAGGGGTCGGCTTCTACAAAGTCCAGATCTTCTTCGTAATTGACTAAGATCAAATTTTCGCGAACGACGTCCACCTGATTCATGAATTTAGTTTTGTCGTGAATCATTCGGAAGTAGCGGGAAGGTTCTGTCAAATATTCCGTCTTGGGTAAACACGGTCATTGTGCCATTTTTCCCCACAAGCAATTTAACATCACTTTGGCAAACGATCGCCTGCCTTCGTTTTTCTCGATGTGATCTAAAGTGATGCCTCCTTGTGCCCAGTATTTCTCTTTGAATTGCATTTGGTCTTCGGGAGTGTGAAACCAGGACCGATAACCACAGGCTTCTTGCTTCAGATTGAAAAAGGCATCCACGTAGTCGGCGAAAATGCCTTTCTGACTGGGGTAACCCTTGTGGTATTGTTGTGTCTTGGGAAAGGGACAAATTTCGTACACTTCTAACAGTTGGTATCCCATGTCCAGAACTTTAAACAATTCTACGCTGACCCAGGTTCCCGTCAAGGCCCGTTCTTCCTATGTGTGATGACAATTTTGGTCTTGGTTGCACGTTTCAGCACAAGTACGGCACAAAGGAAACATCAGTTTGTCTTGGCAATGGTGAGGCAAGACGGGATGGTACAAGTCGGTGGGAGGCAAAACTTTGCATTTGATGAAGCCTTCGTATTGTCGAATGTTTTTCGGGTCAATGTGTTCCGTTAACAATTGTGGGTGCCCTGCAGGAAAGCGACAATATTTGCACACGTAGGGATACAGCGAATACACATACAAGTATTTGATTTCTTTTCCTTTCTCTTCGTCAGCTTGGTACAGCAGACAGGTGGCATTGGTCCTTCCTCCGTACAAACTATCCCTCGGGTTCAGGGGGTCCATGAACTGGTAACTTTCCACCTTAAACTCACCCATCGACCGAATGCGTTCCGATGGTCTTTTTACCCCCTCCGTTGCGAGCATGCTGAATCCATTTGTCTTCTTTGTCGCACAAGTAATGTAACCAACATAGGGATTTGACCGAGTATTGACGTTTGACATAGTTGATCGTTTGAAGACTGATGACAGCCACGGTGTTTTCAGGCATGAATCGTTGTCGGTACATTAAGGAACACGCTTTGGCAATGGTGCAAGCTTCTTTCAAAGGATCGACCCCTCCGTGTTCCATGAACAGTTCTCGAAATTTTCCACAGCATCGTCCTATAATGTCCACGTCGGAACGACAATACTTTAACATTTCTTCCTGAAAGTCGAAAGGGTCTGAGGCATGAACCTGGTGCCAAGCGTAAAAAGCTTCTCGTTGTTCGGTACGCATGTTGTCAAAGTCGTAATAGTGATCCCCAGGCAAATGGGGTAGAACGGTATACAGATTGGCTTCCGTATTGAAAAAGTGTGGAAAAAAAACCTTTAGCCATTTCTGTCATTCCAAACGTTTTAGGCATTCGGCTCAAAGATTAGGCCAAGTAACTCATCGAATCTTTAACCAGCACTTGTCCCACTTGCATAAAAATGATTTTGGCTCCGTTCAAAGTGACTTTAGGACGCTCGGTGCCTTGTTCCGTATAGTATCTCAAAAGAAACTGTCCATCGTATCCGGAGAAATTGTGAGCCATCACCGTGGCATGACTATGACAATCTCCGTAACGTTGGATGTCCTCTTGGCTCCACGTCTTGTCGATGGGATCTAAGACCCATCGGGCGAAATCGGCTAGCGTGTTCGGTCCCCGAAAGATTTTTTCACGCCCTCCAGGAATCTTCCTGCAGTGAGGGCAATGACTGAAGATAGGTGTTTGAATGCACTTCTCGCACGCTCGAAGAGCCACGCAGAAATTTGGAATGTGAATGCCAGTCTCTTGCATGCATTCGAAATCGAAAAAGATGAAGTTGCCTTTCTTCTTGTGACCGTCCTCTTTCTCTGGTTGGGGTTGGTATTTTTGCACGTGGCATTGATGTTCCAAGTCCACGATGTGGTGACAAATGTGACATTTTTTTCTTTCCTGAACAAACGTGTGCCTTGGCATTATTGGTACGTATGCCTTGTCCACACGCGGGGCACAATCTCAGCAGTTGTCAAGCGCATTTCTTCTGTGAACCTTGCGTCTTCAGATGTTGTTGGTAACAGGCAGGGCTGACAAACGTGCGCAGACAAGCTGGACAATGCACTCGTTCTTGTCCTTCACTCTGACAGGGTGGAGAGGCCAAACATGCTGAGCATTTCGATCCACAATGTTTGTGTTGCTCTCGATTATTATAACCATAATCACATTTCTCACAGTAATAACTGTATCACAGGAATCCAGTGATAGTAGTAGTGGTATCGAAATGGTCATCGTGATGATAGACGTGAATGTATTTTCCATCCTTAAAGTCTTTCCCTCGAAACAACAGAGGCCCACGCACTTCTTGAGGGTGCACTTTCAAGGTGTAGCGTGGAGCTAGGATATCCTGCAATTTTTGCATCTCAGAAATGCCACAGGGTGTGTCTTTGGGCAAACCGGCTTGTTGTAACAGGAGTTCTGCTTCACTTCGTTGTTTGGCTCGGTCCGATTGTCGAATAGTCTTCCAGGCTCTTTTCCATTCTGCCGTGTCGTTTTTGTCGACATAGGTTCGTCCCACCACAATAGCCCTGGCTAAACACATCTGGTCTTAAGAATTGTGAATTTGGACGAGGCTACGCTTAATGCTGCGAAGACCGTTCACCAATAACGCCTTTTTGCGTTGTCCGGTCCCTTGAGGTGGAGAGACGTGGGTGATGTCCAGTGTGGCTTTTCCATCGGTGATGTCAAACAAGCCATTAGATTGTTGTACGTGTTGAATCTTGTCCATAACTTTGGAAGCGGTCAATTCTGCAGGGCTGCTAAACTCGATCCAAACAGGGGATTTCAAACCGTCGTGTTGTATGGAAAGTCTCAAGCGATCGTCTTCTTTGGGGTGACATTGTCGCTTGAGTGTGGTGAGCAAAGAATCCCACATCTCGGTGATGAACCCTTCTGCTTTCTCTAACGGTACTTCGGACTTGAAATCTTTAAACTTCACCGTATATTTGTAAGCCGTAGTTCTAAATTTTCTAGAGGGACGCCTTTCCGTCTCTTGAATGGAATCGTACTTTTCAGGGTTGACTAAGGGTGGTGAACTTTGTTTAGAGGATTTGGATTCTGGTTCACTCATGTCCTCTTCAAAATCACTGGCATGAATTTGTGCCAAGACTTCAGCCCTGGTACGAGGCGATAGATCACGTTTCTGCCTCTTAACTTTCTTCTTCTTTCTTCTCAAATGAATTGGATCGTTTCATCTTGATAGCAAAAAGTCAAATGACTAAAGTTTAAACACGATGGACTAATCTATAATCATAGCAGACCAGCGTATATAAAGGGTATGTGTCTTGTCCTTTCACTATTCATTTCACTCTCAAACCGAGCACAACGATGGAAGAGACTACAGAAATTGAACGTTTCATCAGAGCTTTGCGAGGGGTCATTAGAAAATTTTCTTCAGACCAGTCGTCGGACTACTCACCTTCCTTTCGAGATAAAAGTCAAGATACTTGCTATATCTGTCAGAAGAAAGGGCATTGGTCTTCAGAGTGTCCAAACCGTCAAAAAAGAGAAAAAGGGGTTAGAAGAGACAAAAGTCAAGATGCCTGTTATCATTGTCAAGAAAAAAGGACATTGGTCTCCAGATTGCCCAAAAAAGAAACAAGAGGAGTCAGAAGAAGAGAGGGATTCTTCAGAGGAATAAGAAGAGGAAGAACAGGAGGAAGAAAGCAGAGAGGTAAAGAAAAAGAAACAGGAGAAGAAAAGAAGAAGGGAAGAAAGTGAGGAGAAAGAGGAGGAAAAGACTGTGACTGTGAAGAAATTTAAAAAACAGAGAGAGTAAACAATGAGACAGAAGAAGTGTATGAACTTTTTAAAGTGTTATGTTGTGAATTGTGAATTGAATTGTAAAATTTGTACCAGAATAGAAAGTTTACAAAACGTAAGTGTCTTTGGGTTTTGATTTTAAAATAAGAACCTATACTCACACACTCATACACACACACACACACACACACACACACAAACAGACACACACGTATTATGGGGTAATATGTTTTTTTTTTTATAGTTTGAATGGATGTTGGCAATTGAAAGTCTATATCTTTTCGAAAGACGTGGGTGACCCTGAAAAGGGCCTTTTTTTGGTGTAGGGGTGAGTTTAAGCAATCAACTTTAACTGCCTTTGCCACGGCCAAGGCCTACTTCTGGACTGCGTACTGTTGATAATGATGATGATGATTTGGTTGAAATCACTAAGGGTGGTACGGTAGGCTTATTCACAGGGTTGGAGTGTTTAGCTCGGGAAGGTCGTATTCTCTTCGGTCGTAATAAAGAAATCTGATACATTTGTTTCAGACTTCTTAACTCCGCTAAAATGTCTAACAGTACCGTGACCGTTTGACTTTCACACCCTTTTTTCTTTGCTACTGCTGCTTCTTCTTGTTGTTGTTTTTTTTTTCTTACCTCTTCTTGCTCCTGTTGCTGTAGGAGAAAAGCTTGTTCCGCTTCCTTTTGCCGTTGTATAAATTTCTCCAATTCTTCTTTCTGTCTCTGTCTAAAATTCTCCACGTGCGGTAATAAAGGTGAAGGTGACGAAGGTTCCGGAACAAATTCTTGCGAGGTTAGAAAATCCACAATATCCCAATTCACCTCTTCTGAAAGTAAGTCCGGGTTTCCATGGGTAGTCTTCACGGTTAGTGCACCCCAATTTATCGTTTTCTGAGTTTCCGTCATGTTGAAAAACTGTCGCATGAATTGACTGCGCACAGGCGCTAGCGAATCTATATAGACTACGTGACGTCACAGACTGCTCTCTTCGGATTGGACGTGGGCTGACTGAATTTTGTAACTCGTGTTTGGATTGGTCAACGAACTCAATCCGTTTCAATCCTTCCTCTCCCTATAAATAAGTGCAGTTCACTGCATTCCTTCACCTGTTCTCGGCACCCCAACATGTGGACCGACATACAATCTTCAACGCTTGTGTCTTCGATGATGTTCCGGACGGACATACCAATGTATGTCCGATGCAACTGGACATCTATGCACAGGACAGACACCAGCCTGTGGATGCGAAGAATCTATGTGGAGCGTCAAGGATGCCTCAAAAGAGTCTTAATATATGGTCCTGCAGTCAAGCGCAGCCTAAGGACAAGAAGAAGATGTCACAGATGCCCTTTATGTTAAGGGTATAGTAACATAAAACCAAAGGCCCTTTTCAGGGCCACTCCAATATCTCGAAAAGACCTTGACTTTCATTGCCTACCCCTTTTTATTTTTATTTAAAAAAAAAAAAATAGAGACCACTCCCTGTTTCAATTTTCGCCTGTCCCATTGCCATAGACCCATCAGGTCGGGACCGTATTAAAATAGGGTCCCGACCCTGTTCCATTTCCCCTTGACGCTAAACAGGCCCAAGATTTGTTTTTTTTTTTGCCTATGTTAAATTCCCTTGAGGCTCAACAGGCCCACGATTTTTTCCCATGTTAATTTCCCTTGAGGCTATATCCCCCCAGGGGTTTCCGTAGTGTTAAATTTCCCATTGAGGCTATATCCCCCCAGGGTGTTTTTAATGCTAATTCCCACTGAGCCTATATCGCCCCATTTCACTACTGCCAAGCATAAATCAGAATCTGAACCTATGGATCCTGAATATGCAAGGTACATTTGACTATGTTCATGAGAAAAGAAACAAAAGCAGCAAGGTTCCTTGAAATTGAGTTAGGTTGAAATGTGTTGTATTCTTCTAAAAAAAATTGGTATACGAATAGAAGGGTTTAAATATTCGTGAAAAGTTGTGCAGAAAATACACATGAAAAATATTTGTAATATATGCCTTCTGTTTTGTAGCAATCAAATTTGTATAGGGAACGAAATTATATTATTATTATTATTATTAAATAGCTCCCGGGAAGACCAACTGCATGAATCTGGACGCTTTGTATCCAAAAGAAGATGCAACAAGTGCGGAAATGATCGGAGGCATATGACACCACATGATCTAACGATATCAGCCAACAACGACACCATGCTACATACATCATCGACCTTGCGAAGGGTATATTTTGCTCAAAAAAAAGGTTTGCGTGATGGTGACTTCATTCATATAAAAAGACATTATCTGGTCCTGACTGCGGTACGTTTTGTTAAAGTAGTAACCGTATACAATAGTATGAAGCAGCAAAACAAGGGAGACATATGTGCTACGAATGTCCACATGTTTCTATTGCGTAGTGACTGAAGTACTGATAGTGAGTCAGAAAGAATTATGCTGTATTAAATACGTTTCTTTTCGATATATTGCGGAGCAAGGTCTATTGTTCTGCTTTCGGCTGGAAAAAAAAAATAATATATCATTTGGTTAGCGAAATTGTGCGTTTTCCACTAACGAAGGCTGCGATAGCCTTTTCCTCATCCTTTGATCCATCGGTATGAAGTCGAGTATAGTTTTTATATTAGGTGAGCAGTTCGTGATAAGTGTTGTGGAAGATAGAAAGGGTTTGTTTCATTTTTTTTCCATCCTGAAGCGTAAAAGGTACTCTTTGTTGTTTGAGTAGCCAGGGAGGTGTTTCGGAGACAAACGTTTTTCTGAATTTTAGAAAGATCTATTTTGTTACTCTCAAGGCTGGATGATATTCTAATGCCAAAGGATGAGTGGACTCAGAAGAACAGTAGTAACAATATACAAGAAAGGAAGGTGCATTTATTGCCAATGTTCACCTGACAAAAAGGACCTGTAAGCATAAGATAATCGGAACTTGGTACCTGAACCATGAACAACCTGAAGTTGTTTCATCTCGGATTAAAAAACGCGTAGGCGATGATGCCACTGCTGGAATTGAGGACAATCACGAAGATAATCTTTATCTCTGTCAGAAAAAGTATCCAGCAAACGACTATGTACTGGAGGGAATGGCGAAATATAGACTGATGTGCAAAAACATATCCAGATGATGCCAATAGGCTTGCAGTATACAGTAATGTCGAATCATGGGCAACACTAGTGCCCAAGGAGACACATTGCCACTTCTGACATGCACAACTGAGCGCATCAACGCTAGTTACAAACACAGCCAATTTCAATTTCAGCGAGAAAATCATAAAGAGTATGTGATTTGATTGCCTTAAACAATACATTTTCACCTTGAGTTACAAATGTGCTTCCATTTTGTATATAATGTTCTGAATATTCAGTTAGTGTTGTTTGTTTCTCAATGATTATATGCTATGTATATCTATATTTTGAATGTGACCTTTTTCCAAAAACAAGTTAAGGGTCTACTTGATTAGTGATATTAAGGTATACATGTTAATTTGTACCTTACTGTAGGACATTTGTTTATCACTTGGAAATTCCCGATCATACGGAGAACTTTGTTGTATAAAAGGAAATAGACCTACATCCCAGGTCCATTATCGTGTCTTAGATATTTTACTTTACTGTTGTTTACTTCAAAATTACTCGTTCCTACCTAAGCATCCGAAGCGCGGAATCAGCCTTATTATTGTGTTCATTTTAGTTAGGTCGATTACGTACTCTATATGTTAGGACTTTTGATATAACGTTTTGTAATATTTATGACTGAGTTCACAATACTAAAGTTTCTTGTTAAAGTTTCACTTTTCAATTATGGGGAAATAAATTATTTCTTGAATTTTACTAAACCTTTTGGGTTTTGATCTTTTCTGCAGCTCAGTTTATAGCCAGAGAATTGTAAAAATATGCGCTCTCTATGCCTTAGCTTTTGGCGTGTCGTGGTCTTCATGGTGGAGGAACTATATGAATTGTCAACACCATAGCCCGGATTTGAAAACCTGAAAATAAATAGTATCCATCAACAATGAAAGCAATAACAACACAAATAATAATAATAATAATAATAATAATAATAATAAAGAAATAATAACAGTAGTAGAAATGTTGTAGCAGTAGTGGTTGGTTTTGTCGTTTATGATGTTGTTACTACTGCTGTTTCTACTGCAAATGCTGCAGTTACTGTATTAATAATGTGGAGGAATATTGATTTCTTAAAGTTTGAAACATTGATTCCTGTACCAATGATTTGTTTCCAGTTTGAGAACACATTTATGTACATTTATATACTTAGACTGATCGACAGGAAATAAACAAAGAAGAAAGAAAGGAAAAAGGAAAAAGAAAGTTACATTTCCCACAACAATCCACCGGTTTCGAAGTCAGTACCCCATATGCCAGTGAAATGCTGTACATAAAGTAATGCATGAAATGCAAAGTGCTCTACCGGTACCAAAAATGGGACGATGGGATTCAAAATTGCAACGATTCATTATTCCTTAGTTTTGATCTTTGCATGCGCTTTCGGTCTGGAACTAAATTTAATAATGATAGTTTTCTTTAGTGGCTAAACATAGTTAAGTAGCTAGTAAAATAATATAGTTCAGATGGCAGTATTGATGGTCAATTAGCAATGAAGAAAATTAAGGACAGTTTTCTTCGTCATTTGGAGAAATCAAGGGACCTGGCTGAAAAACAATTCTTATTTCATGTTTGTTAGTGTTAGAAAGAATTTTGTTAAAATTTGATATTTTATTGGAAGAGCCATACACAAGTTTCGCCAGGTCTCACTAGCAAAACACGAATTGCACAAAAACGTGTGCGTTTTATTACAACGCATATCTAATTCAGGTGACTTCGGCAGGGACCTTAGATCCTAATCCACTGGCACCAAATAAAAATCAATGCCTTAATTTTCGTTTATTTGGAATCTGGGTTTTGTCAGATGTATATAAGGCATTGTGGGCTGTTTGTGGGTAGCCAGCTCAGGAGCTTTCAAGCTTGTCAAAAATAAGTATAGCGAGTTTTATTTAGTTTGCTTTGTTTATTGTTTATTAGTTTTCTTTATAAGTTATAATTTTCATTTCCACTTTGTTTGTGTGTAATAAACTATGATAATGAATATATAATCAAATGATAATTCATGACTATTATGAAATGTTCCGTAAGCTGAGTTTGACAATACACGATTAATATGTACATGCAGTTTTGCAATGACTGTAAAAGTCTAAGACAATAATTGTGTCAATGAGGAAGTAAAATTTGTATAATATTTGTAAATGCCTTTGTAAATGTGTCACTAAATGTAACAAAATTTGATGTAAATTACGTTTCTTAAACTATTTAGCAAATATAGAATTTCTTCAATGAAAATAATTGTTGTTTCATAATTTATCCAAACATCTAATGATGTACATAACACAAGCTCCCAAACAGTTATATTTTACCTGACTCTAAACCAGGCATGAAAATAAAAATCTTTCTCAGTCTTTCTTCCTCAAAAACTATTTGTTCAATCACTTATTTTGTATTTTGTATCACAGATACAGACGCACAAAGAAAAGAGATACATATAGAGAAAGTAAACGGTCATAACTTTTGGGAAATTTAGCTTTGCTTTTGAGATCCTCACTTTACAAAACATGGGCATGTAAGGTAAATAACACATCCATTACATGAAAAATATATGGACACTTGCTTCGTACGAATTTATTAAGCAGGTTAATTAATTTCGAGCTCTTTCAAGCCTTTGCTAACAAAATATTTAAATCATGCAACTAGTTTTATAAATTCAATATTAAATATTTAGCCATCATATACTATGCATTTAATTTCTTTTAAATTGTATTGAATCTGGATAGGGCTAAAAATAATTGATTCTCTCTATCTCATTTAATTGTGGCTCAGACGCTGTGCTTTTCAATTCTTTTGCGCAAAAGAAATAGTTCCAGCTGCCAGTTGAAGCAAAGTTACAGAATTCGATACCCAATAGCATGTAGAAACAGACTCTCTTTTGCAAATTACAATTTACAAAAATCGAAATATATTCAATTAAACCAGCATTTGAAACCTCATCATTTTTACACTGAATCTCTGACAGGCATTCCTCTTTGATGTGGTAAAGTCAAGTCAGCTGGAGTTGTTGTGCAGTATTGAATACGGCAGAAGAAAGAACATTCCATTTGTCGGATATTTGTCTGAGTGGATGGTTACTTGGTGTAGAAACGTGTACTAAGCCTAAAATGTTTGTTGTGGATGATATACGTCGTTGCCGATTTGCTTTGATATGGTTGTCATGAAATTTATATTCCCAGATTTAATACGTTAGTGACCGGATATATGTATTAATTTGATTGATTCGTTAGGGTAATTTGCATTAATAATTTGTTATCAGTTGAGAGATCAACATCCGTCGACATAAGAAAGGTCAACGTATTGACTCCTATATTTTGACACTTAAACCATGGTTGTCCTGGGGACGTGCTGTCGGATCGATTCCTTGTCTTAACATCAATGTAAAGGGGTCCGTCTGTATTACAAAAGTCTGCCGGGCTTTCCTCTGAATACACTCAATATGTTTGTGTCTAACAGTGTGAAGTATTGTCCTGATTTCCCACATTTTTGGTTTAACTAGGCAAACATACTTCTGACTTAACTGGTATTCTGGTTTTAGTTTGCCATTCTGAGAGTTAGGCTATATGACGGGTAGCACAACATAAATTTTCTATTAGCATTATTAATAAATGAACCTGAAGTGTAGCGTTGTTTAATGTGTACTACAGCCAATCCTTATAAATTCTGTGTTTACCTAGAGATACCATATTCCATGTTTTAAATCACAGATGAATCCACTAAGAAACTAAGCAACAAAAAAATCGTATTTAATAATCCTCATAAGAAGAGATCATTTAATCGAAATTGGTTGTTCCTGTGTCTATGACAGCAATATCAATGCTTTTCTTACACAGTTATATGTTTTTTAAAAGATTACAAGCAGTAAACTAAATAAATTAATCCGTTCTCTTCATATTACTTTTGAGAATTATATATTTGTATTTTGTTGAACTGTCATATTTTAGGAAGTTTTGCTAATGATCTGCTGCATGCCAATTATAAATTTAGTACTCGACCGAATGTACAAGAACTTAAAATCTCACATCGCATTGTCCATGATTAAGATTTATGTTGCGAGTTAGAATTCCAACCTGAATCGTACATACAAGTACACGTGTATATGCATATGTACATAGCTACGCCAAAAATGATACAGTAATTCTAAGTTACCAGTATGCGTACCATGGATGCCTGCAAACTCACATCCAACAACGAAAATGAACATATATACACACATACGTACATCGACAGAACTGGTTAGATGCATGGATGTATATACATGCAAACTATAACATCTGTAATACTGTAAATACTGAACTAAATATATATATATATATATATATATATATATATATATATATATATATA